>WWET01001208.1:256899-287005 GCA_011038615.1 Limnodynastes dumerilii
AAGAAGAGAGGAAAGTTGCTCCTGGGCTAACCCATGTTGATTGCAGGGGGAGTCATATTTCTTCATATTTCCTATCCCAAGTCTAAATAACAGTGTGATAGTTAAGCTGGTCAGTGTCTGTGTGCAGTAAGCAATTCAAAGATATATCCCTGCATGCAAAGTATACAATTAACTTGACTTCCCCTGCAATCAACATGGTTTAGCCCAGGAGTAACTTACTCTCCTATTTTCCATCTTTGAATCAGGTCCAAGGTGATTTGTGGACAGTCACATGTTCGGGTCTGGAATGGGCTCATTTGCAGGAAACGGAAAACATTCTATCTTAGACAATGCTATCTGTGCGTGTGTTTATTTCTGTATTGTCAGATTTGAATGTGTTTTATGTCTGGATATAAGCAATGTACGTCTGAATCTGATCAGACGCTATGTGTATATTATAGCAATTTCAGCGTCTGTCCTGTCTCCCTCTCTGACGGTTGTGACGTTATAATGAGAGTGACAGTGCTGTATATTAGATCATGGTATATGTGACATGTATGAAGGGAGAGTGCGGAGTGTGTAAGGACAGCCGGCGTTGTCACTGAGAGGACAGTGAGCGATGAAGGACGCTTGATGGCAGAGAGACTCTCACTCAGCTCTAAGGCCGAGAGGCGTCTGACCCCATAAATCCTGATAATTGGAATTGTCTGGCGGAGGCGGAATTAATCCTTATGAAATACTCGTTGTCACCGGATGTTTCCATTCATCAAAATCTTCCAATATTTCTGTTCAAAAGGCAAAATGTGACAATGTGAACTCTCACATACGAGATGCTTCTATGGCATGGTTGCCTACTTTTGCAAATGAATATCAGGGAGATTGTGAGAGCACTATCAAAGCTGCACCAAAGGGGTGTGTTCTGTAGCGCCAAAGAGGTGTGTCCTGTGAATAGCTCCACCCATAGGTGTATCTAGCACTGCCAGGAAAACTATTTTACAATAAAAATGTCAGTATTTATTGATTATTAAATTGTCAGTGAATACTTTCATTACTATCTTTATAGAAAAGCTAAAAGTGACGCTGCAGCTGATTAACAAGATTCTTTCATTACATCTTGGCCTCCATGAAATTGGTCATCTCCATAGACCTCAATGGATGAAATTAGAATCAGGGAGATTACCAAACACTTCAGGGAGTCAGGGAGATCACCCAATCTTCAGGGAGTCTGCCTGATATTCACGGAGAGTTGGCAACTATGGTTATAAATATAAATAGGATTAGCAGCGGGATAAATGGTATGGGCAGTGTAATGGTGTGGGCAGCGCGATTGCTAGTATGGCAAAGTGATAGTGAAAATAGGATGGGCAGCAGTATAGGTAGCTTGGGAAGTGGGATAGAAGGTCAGTACCAGTAGATTGAGCGACTTAATAATTAGTAACATTGTATGATTTAATTAACATTTAAAATTGTGCTACTTAATATGTTACATATATATATCATTTGTCAGACCTTATGTCTTCTCTGATATAACACCATGGTAATGACACTTAGGATGATTTTAAAACTCCTGATGGTGATGCAGCCGACTATTACACTGGTTATTACGTGTATAATATTAACCCTAAAGTGCTCCAGTGGTTTACTGACAACCACCTTTTAAGAACGGGTTATGGGCCACTGCTGTGGGCTTGCCCCCCAGGCTAAAATTTGCCAGCCAGCCCCTGCTCTTAATCTAGAGTGGAGACTTTTTGTATATGTACAGTAAATGTATGTTCATTTATATACACTTATATACACACATATATATGTTTATATATGCGTATATAGGAGACTATATTTATAGTCGGTTTGAATAACAAACCGACTATAAATACATCACATGGGTTCCCTTTAACTCCACCTCCTGACGAAGTCCCACAGGGATGAAACGCGTTGAGAATTTGGCCCAGGACACATACTACTCCATACCTGAACTTGGTGCTGGTAATTGATGTGGAGATTGCCTGTGTGATACCGCTTATGTGTTTATTCTTACTCTTGGAGAAGAAAGTTATCTATGGTATGCTGAATGTAATAGATATTATTTTAGAGCTTTTTAAAATTAAAATAAATGATTTTACCGCACTATGGAGCACACCCTTTGTTGATTTGTGTTATAGATTACCTTGTCTAACTATAAGGGGAGCAGCGGATCCTAATTGGAACCTGGTGCACATTAAAGAAATAAAAGTGATAAGCTTGCCTGCACGGTATTGGCTACCATAGACCACAGAGACCACTAACCCGTTTTTAGATTTTCTGTGAAAATAAGAAACGGATTCTGCCATCCATACAGAAAAGGGAGCCGTGTGTGAATTAAAATCATACTTAAGGCTCTAACTAAGTCCCTACAATATGGATGTAATAAGTTCCCCTCCCAAGGGCGCCATGGACTACTGTCCCAGGCCCGGACCTGATGGGGACTGCCAATACTTACCTAGCTCTGTAGAAGCAGGAATCGGCAGTATCCTACCCTGTGAGGAGCGTGTGTGGAGGTATATATAAGTGACAGGGGGTGTGAGGAGCATGTGTGGAGGTATTTATAGGTGACGGGGGATGTGATGAGCGTTTGTGTAGGTATTTATAGGTGACAGGGGCTGTGAGGAGCGTTTGTGGAGGTATTTATAGGTGACGGGCTGTGAGGAGCGTGTGTGGAGGTATTTATAGGTGACAAAGGCTGTGAGGAGCGTTTGTGGAGGGATTTATAGGTGACAGGGGCTGTGAGAAGCGTTTGTGGAGGTATTTATAGGTGACGGGGTGTGAGGAGCATTTGTGGAGGTATTTATAGGTGTATGGACTGATTTACCATATTGGGGTAATTTAATTTATTTATTTTACAACTTTATACAGAAATGGCACTGGATATAAGATTAAAAACCCAACTTTAATTGTTTAAAATGTACTACACATGCGCAGTAGGGAAAAAACGCTAAACACCGGACGTGTATGTTATACTTCCGGTAGTCTGCATACGGCCCTTCATGTGGAAGAATGAATAAAATAAAAAAAGACCCTCACAATCCAAGTTGTGGTTCAATACATCTGACAGAGGAGTCAGAGTGTCATGATCAAAGTTGTCACAGCTAGACCTGCGTTTCGCCATGATGGCCTGCGTATAATGACAGAGGATTGGGTGTGTTATTTTTATTCAAGCAGTATAGGAGGGGTTAAAATGTATGTTGTTACACACCAGACATGTACACATTTAAAACCTTATCGTGATTCCTTTAATGTTGCCGGGATTATTTCCCTGTCGGGATGTTTTCCCGATCACGATTTAGACGTGCCAGGATTTAATGTGTCAGTAAATTAATTGTGCCTGGATATTATGTGGTGGGATATCATCTTTGTAGGTCATCAGAATGTGCCAGGATTTCAGAAGCCGGTATAATTTCCATGCCGGGATTATCATTGTAGCCGCCGGGATTTCATGCGTCTGGAATAAGACTACCACCGATTTGATTCAGTAAGTATGAAAAATGCATGAAATGGCATGTAAAACCTGATCTACACACAGCATATTACCTTTATACTCCAGTAAATTATTGAAAGTCCCACGTGATGGTTTCTTAACCCATCTGTTTTTATTAATAGTGTTTTCTTTATTGTACAATACCTTACAATAATCCATTTGTTTTGTTGCCCATACATGAGAGTATTGTGCAGCTGTCAGACATTTGGTGGGAAGGTGTGTCACATGCCTTAAGCAATATCAGGTGTTAGCCATTCCTTAGTGCGTCATTTTTTCTTTTACTTTGTGTTCTTTATTTGCTGTCATCATCACCTTTCTCAGTGTATGTCTGATATAGGAAGGAGTGGGTGGTATGGGAATTGTCATTGTTCTTTTTATTATTAGTTACATATTAATAACTTATTAAAATGGTAAAATATATATGTATTTACTAATTTATAGTATTATAATTGACTGTTATCGTGTTCTTGCTTTGGTTCAATTTGCTGTAGATAATTCATCTTTAAAGGGTAGTATATGGAGTCTATAGTCATTTTATTGACAACACTAAGGTCGTTTTATTCCTGACAACACTAAAGTTTATAGTATAATTGTAGCTACTCAGTGTTGCCAACAGTTAATATGCAGACCCTAACCCTAACTGAAGCCTAACCCTAACTGAAGCCTAACCCTAACTGCAGCCTAACCCTAACTGAAGCCTAACCCTAACTGTAGCATAACCCTAACTGCAGCCTAACCCTAACTGAAGCCTCACCCTAACTGCAGCCTAACCCTAACTGCAGCCTAACCCTAACCGCAGCCTAACCCTAAAACTAACATTAAGTATAGTACCCATCTGTCGCATCAAGTACATAAGTGTCAGTCAGACATTCCTGTCGAGTGTAGATCTATCAACCGTGTGTCACTATCAATCTATAGTTGATGGATCCAGCAGTGTTGAGCTCCTATCCGTTGGGAAGGGAAGTGTCAAGTAAGTGATCGTATCCCACCTTTAAATACTAAAAATATTCTAATATGTTTATTTGATCTCACACAAATTAAGCTTTTCTATAACTGCTGATCAAGACGAATCTACCACTGGGTATCTACCATAGAGGATACCATAGGGAGCCCAAAAATGTGACATTGCCCATCCTACGGATGTATCATATCGATCAGATGTCAGAAGTGCTGGTAGCCACAATATAGTAAACCTAGGAGATAGCCAGTCACTGTGTCAGTCAGACACATGTGCCAGACCGAAAGCCAGTATTTCAGACAGACTGGTGTTATGTGTATTATGGCTATTATGAGCCTGTCCGTGTGAAATGCTGGTGTTCTGTCATACAGACACAGCGCTGCTGTCAGCTGGTTTTCCCCTCACTGAAAGCTGAGGCTGTCAATAAGGAGCAGGACACGCAAACTGAACAGCTGGCAATACAGATATGTAGTGTGTGTGAGCAGGAGTATAAACAAGAGAAAAAGCAGAGAAGTAACAGCAAGTGAGTGTACACCTTGTTGTGCAGCCTGTCATCATGTGATTTTGCACTGTGCATGCTCAGAAAAGCACATACTATTAAGGACAACATATATTGTTTGTGTTATAACTTTTTTTTATTTTTTTATTAATTAATCATAAAAATGTGTGTTTGTACAGAAACATAACATAGAAAGTGATGGCAGATAAGAGTCACATGGCCCATCCAGTCTGCCCAGTTGTTCATTTAAAACTATACTGACCCTAGACCCTATTTACCCTCAATTGAGATTTAGGATATCCTTATATTTTTCCCAAGCATGTTTAAACTGTTCTATTGTGTTAACCTCAACCACCTCAGATGGGAGGCTATTCCATTTATCTATCACCCTTTCAGTGAAGTAATTTTTCTGCACATTTCCTCTGAATCTACCACCCTCCAATTTATATTAATGCCCTGGTGTTCTATTACACCTCTTTCTCTGAAAAATGCCACCCTCCTCTAGGTGGTCACAACCCTTGATATATGTGAAAGCTGCTATCATGTCCCCCCTCTCCCTTCTCTGCTCCAAGCTATACATGTTTAGTTCCTCTAGCCTTTCTTGGTATGTTCTGTGCTACATTTTAGTTGTTTGCACAAGCTCTAATGTATTTATGTCTTTCTGGAGATATGGCCTCCAGAACTGAACACAGTATTCTAGGTGAGGGTGTGCCAACGATCTATAAAGGGGCATCACTACTTCTCTCTTTCTGCTACTAATTCCTCTCCCTATGCAACCAAGCATCTGACTTGCCTTTCTCATTGCTTTGTTACATTGCTTGGCTACCTTTAAGTCACTGGAAATAATGTCTCCTAGATCCATTTCCTCCTCAGTAGTTTCTAATGTAGTTCCATTAATGATGAGCTTTTGGGTTTTTGTGCCAAGTGCATGATTTTGCACTTTTTGGCATTAAACTGCAGTTGCCACACTCTGGACCATTTCTCCAGTCTACCTACATCCTCCCTCATTTTCTGTACCCCTCATACCCCTACATGTTTGGGTACTGGGGTGCTTTACCAATCATTATTTTCAATTTTCTGAAAAATTTGTACCCCTCCTGGCGTGTCTACCCTGTTACATAACTTTGTGTCATCTGCAAAAAGGCATATTTTCCACTTGATACCACAGGCAATATCACCTATTAAGATATTAAATAGCACTGGTCCAAGTACAGAACCCTGGGGTACTCCACTGGTTACCTTACCATCCCCAGAAGAGATTCCATTTACTACAACCCTTTGTTGTCTATCCTGTAACCAAGATTGTATCCAACTAGCTTTAAGTCCAACCCTAAAGTTTTCAGTTTATTTAACAGTCTTCGATGTGGCACAGTGTCAAAAGCCTTACTAAAATCTAGATAAACTATGTCTGCAGCTCCCCCTTTATTTAATACCTTACTGACCCAGTCAAAAAATTCAATAAGATTTGTTTGACATGATCTTCCCCCAGTGAATCCATGCTGCTTGGGATCCTGTAAGTTACTGGATTTAAGATACTGTAAAATTTGTTCCTTTAACAGTTTTTCATCAATTTCCCTACTACTGATGTGAGAGTCACTGGTCGGTAGTTTGCCGCTTCTTCTGCTTTTATGCAGAGGGATGACATTTGCTATTCACCCCAGTTATTAGTGGCTATCTGAATAATTCAGTTAATGGTTTTGCCAGCACTCCTCTAAGCTCTTTTAGTATCCTCGGATGTATCCCATCTGATTTGTCCATTTTCAGCTTTGAAATTTCTTTTAATATCTGCTCCTCAATGAAAGTAGTAGTAATTGCCCCCATTGTATTAATAGTCTTCCCATTTATAAGTGGTTCCTTCCCCTCTCTTTCTTTTGTGAATAATGAACAGAAATATTTGTTAATTACTTGTATTGGAGTATACTGTAGGCCCGTATACAGAGTATACCGGATGTATAACATATACGTCCGGTGTTTAGCGATTTTTACTACTGCGCATGCGTAGTAATTTTTTACATAATCTACGTATCTTTTTCTTATGTAGATTGCATAAAGGCGGTCTTTCAGACCTCATTTACGCAATCTACGTAAGAAAAAAATACGTAGATTACGTTAAAAAATTACTACGTATGCGCAGTATTAAAAAACACTAAACACCGGACGTATATGGGTGAAGTGCTTTTATCTTTTAAGATTTCTTTTAAGCGCTTCTTTAATTAAGACATTGTAGCCAGATTCTATATATATACACAGCTGTTTGTTTCATTACATATATTGTTTGAAGTAAGATGGAATGCACTACCTAGACTCACACACGAGCATTGGGGTAGATCCCGAACTACGTTTGCCGTACGTTTATTCGCGTAGCGTATTTTCGTGCGCGAAAATTCGTTACACTCCCCTCGGCACACCCCTTGAACGTACGTATTTAGTCAAGATACGCTTTCCAAACCCTACCTTAACTTTTTCCAACGTAACCGCAGTCATACGCACACGTACGTATGGGCTAAACGAATTTACACAGCTAAGCCCGCCCATACTGTACACTTTAAATACAAACCCCCGCCTACTTCACGTATTTCAGACGTATTTTGGACGCACGTAAAATTGGCATGCCCAGACGTAAGTATTTACGTAACACATACGTGAATGGCCCATACGTTCACAATTACGCTACGCTATTGAGCGTATTTTCTATGGTGCGCATGCGCGGTACTTACAAATACACGATTTTACGTCTCCGCCACGCGTAAATTCGCTCCGAAGCGTTGTTCTGGATCAGGCCCATTGTTATCAATCAGTAAATCAGAAGAAAGAAGTAGCTAAAACATAGTGGTAAAATGGAGATAAGCAGGTATAACAGTGAATAATATAAACTGTGACTATTGCAATATTTAACGTTAATCTCAGTTTCACTCTGAGATAAGGTTCATTTAAACAGTGTCCTTTGTCTGCCCTGTGTCCGCCCTGGGTGTAAAATATGCCATAATGAGAAATAGTAACTTATCTAATTAAACAATTGCAAGGCAAAGTCTGCTGTGGTTTCCACCAGATGAACAGCAGAACAAGAGTGAGTCTTGTAAAGTGATGACTCAGTCCTGCACAGAATCCACGTATTAAACCCCATGGCAAGTTCTGTCATCTTTCTAGGATATGACTTCATTTATTTCTAATTAGCATACATTAAACACAGCTAGACATGTCCCAAGAAGAGAGATACAAATGTGTATGATGGCCTGAATTCAGGGTTTGGGAGTAAGGCAAAACAGGTGTAAGTGTACAGCTTGGTTAAACTATTTTGCAAAATAAGGGGTGCTCATTAATCTTAAATCTTAACATGCAGGGAAAATACATTACTTTTGGACTCAGAACTCAAATACTGCATAGCTTTATGTTTAATCTATGAAACTGAGCTGAGCTAAGAAATATAATTTTGCTCTTACAATGTAAATCTGCCTCCCCTTGCAGTTCAGCATGATACTGCTCAGGTCTACACGTGCACCTAAAAAAAACTAAAAGAGCAGCTCTGAATCCAGGCCGATATGTGTAACAATATGGAAACAAAGGATCTCCCAGGAAGGACACTAATGAAAACAAATCTAAGTGCAAAGAATAGGTGATCCTGCCCATAGCCACAGTCCAGTGGCGTAACTAGTATGGGTTTTTTAGGGCATGTTCCCTGGGCACTGATGGCTTTGGAGGCGCCATCGGTGCCATCAGGTCGCATACCCGACAAATCCCCCACCACCAGTGCACAAAAAGAAAGAATAAAACCTTCTTACCTTACTCTGTGAGTCTGAGAGCAACTGCGGCCTGGCATCCACCAATCAGTGTTCAGCCGGACAGCGCCGACCTATAGAACACACTGCGATATTAGTTCACTCTTGCAGTGTCATTTGACCGGCGCTGTCTGGCTGAACACTGATTGGTGGATGCCGCGTCGCAGTTGCTCTCAGACTCACAGAGTAAGGTAAGAGGGTTTTATTCTTTCTTTTCCTGGAGGGTGTGGGAACATGAAGGGGGGATTTGTCCTAGGCGCCATTTGGGCTAGCACGGTCCCTACTGCTCCTTTTTATGTTGCTATTTGGGCTAGTTATGCCCCTTCCACAGTCACATTCTAGTTGTTATTTTGCTAATATAGTACAGATAAGGAAACTGAATCTCTCTGAATGGTTATATTATATAGCTATATGCACACACAGATGTCACCACTCAGTGCTCTTTAATGCAGAGGCATGCTTGTAGTAATGTACAATCCTGATTTCCTCTCCGTCCTAGTTAGGCTCTTGCACTCGTCACCCACAGGTTTAGTGCTCTCCATTTTCCAACAGTCTTTTTTTCGTAGTAATCATTACATTGTTAATAACATAATGGATGCTTATAATGATCCAGACAATGGAATTACTTTTGGACACTTAGATTGCATGCTTGGAAATATCTGTATAGACCGTTTAGTTGATAAACTGATGTGCGTGGGATTTTCAGAAGTCAGATTGTGTTCAACTAGATTGGATTAGATCATGATATTTACAAGTGCTCTAATACAAGTAAAATTTTGTCCAATTAAGCAAATTGTCCTACATCATTGGCCATTTTTTTTAATTATGGTAATTCAAAGAACACAGATGCAGTCACTGACAGAAGATGTCGGACACTTGACCAATGGGGAAGTGCAAGGTGTTCCAAATGATGCTTTGTGACCTGTGGCCAGTGGCGTATCTAGAGAAAATGGCGCCCAGGGCAAATGCCCAAAATGCGCACACACCCCCCCAGTGCCCCCTCCCCAGAAAAGAAAAGAACAAAACCCTGCTTACCTGATTCTGACCTCTGGTCTTTGTGAGAGCAGCTGCGGTGCGGCATGCGACCCATCAGTGATCAGCCGAACAGCGCCAGTCACATGACACACTGCGAGAGTAAACTACTTTTGCAGTGTATCCAACAGGCTGGCGCAGTCCGGCTGAACACTGAGGCGTGGCATGACGCACCGCAGCTGCTCTCACACAGACCAGAGGTCAGAATCAGGTAAGCAGGGTTTTATTCTTTTCTCTTCTGGCAGGAGAGAAAGCTCCGCCCCCTCTTCTCTTCAGCTGCACCGGCTGTCATTTTCACAGACGAGGAGAGGGAACGGATCCTCTTCTCATCTGTGCACCGGTGGGCTCTGTCAAGTATGTGCTCTGATGGCACCGATGGTACCTCCAAAAACATCGGCGCCCAGGGCACGTGCCCTACAAAACCCACCCTAGTTATGCCAATGATTGTGGCACAATTGCTGTCAACTATAAATCAGTCACTCTGGTCCGGATTCACAGTTACGTAGTTTTCGTGTTGCGTATGTTATTTTAAGAATTGAGCTACTATGTATGTGTAGTAGCTTATTTACGCTATCTACCTACCATTTCTGTACGTAGATTGAGTAAGCACGGTCTTTAGACCTCTGTGTGTATCCATAATGTAAATAGTGTGCACTGGGCTTATTCTCTATACTAGTGGTTCCCAAACTTTCTCAGTTCGAGGCACCCTTAGGGTCTCCATATTTTTTTTCAAGGCACCCCTAAGACAAAAATACAATAGAATACAATAGGAAATAGAAACATTCCGAGGCACCCCGGTGAGAGCATCGCGGAGTTTGAGAATCACTGCTTTACACACATAAAAGAATAACATTTACTGATCTATATTTCATGAATTAAATTACCATTAACATCTTCTAAATTCATATTATTATATGTTTCACATTTATGTATTCAGATGAAACTATTTAACTGTAGTTTTCTGTCATTCACATGCATAGAAAATTACTCAAACACAGTTCTAATGGGAACAATGTCAGATATTGTTATCTTCCAGGCTTTAGGTCACCATGTATTAAATCTAATCCATTTTATTCAATTCATTTTGCTAAAAAAGCCTTGTCATTATTTACAGTGCCAATAATTTTATATTGCGTAATATTTTACTTTTTAAGCTAGCAACAGGAAATGAGAATGTAATTATAAAATTGCGGAGATAGCTCTATACAATTAGCCTGAGATATGTTGGGCTCTGCTGAGAGGATTTCCATTATATCTCATGTTGTGACATAATTTTGCTTTATTCACTTAATAACAAAAATACAAATAGTGTGCTGCATTATGACTTTAATGATTTTCTACATAAATTAGACTCAGGACTAATGCATTGGTGAAGAACCCCAGAATGTAAAAACATTCACCTTTTTATTTTTCTTATGCCTCTTAAACTTTTATAAAAAAAATAAAAAATCTTCAGATAATTAGAAAACAGTTTTTTAATTACCAATTTTGACAATTTTTGGCTGGATTCAGAGGTCCGTATATTACGTCAGCCGAATTCCGCAAGCTTTATGCAGAATTTGGCTGATCTGGCAGTGCGCAAGCCAGATGCTAAGGTACAAATATCCAGACGTACGGAACTTAGTTGGAGAACCGCCTGACAGGGTGGTCCCTGCCTAAATTCCGTAAGGTGGATGGGAGGAGCAAAAAAATTTTGCAGTGTGGGAGGGTTTAAATGCTTCCATAGAGATCAGCGGTTGCACTGATCTGCGCGGGCCACTTAAGGCTGCCTTAAGTGACTGTGTTTAAGTATGCACAAGAGAGGGTAGTGATAGCAGAGTTCACTCCGCTTTTCCGAGCAGACTGCCTGACCTCCATGTGTGCGCTAAACTCACCGATGTCTGAAACATGCCCTTTATGATCCTACTGTATATATATTATTTTATGTTATTTAAGTTCTTAACATACCTACTTTGTGTAATCATCATGCATATTTATACTTGTTACAGCAGGGATATGTTAGAGAGTATGCAGAGAGGATATCTTTAATTGTCTTTATTATGAGTCACCTTCAGGGTTCTAGTAGTCTTTATTGCAATGGTCAGAGCATGGTTGCCAACTCTCCCTGAATATCAGGGAGTCTACCTAAAGAGTTGGTGATCTCCCTGACTCTCTGAAGTGTTGGGCAATCTCCCTGATGCTGATTCAGTTACAGAAGTCACTGAGTTATGATGACAGAATTTAGAAATGGTGTCCTATTTCCATGCATTAAGGCCTATGGAGGTGGCAGATGAAGAAGTCATTGATCTCCTATACACAGTATGCACAATAAATACTGAAAATATTTATTCAGTGACATTTTAACAATCAATAAATGCTGCTATTTTTATTGAGAGAGTTTGCCAGGCAGTGTTAGACACACCCATAGGTGGAGCTATTCATAGGACACACCACTTTGACTCTACAGGACACACCCCTTTGATACTGCAGAACACACCCCTTTGATAGTGCTATCACAATCTCCCTGATATTCGTTTGCAAAAGTTGGCAACCATGGGTCAGAGTGTGCCTATAGAACTGTCTTTTTCTAGACATAGAAGTGGAAGAAGCAATTGTGCCCCAGTTTAAAGGATAGGAATATGCCCACATTCCATATGGTGAAAATTAGCTCTTATTGGGGTAGATACAGACCTAAGTGCTTGTTACGTTTCATCGCGTAGTGTATTTACGCCAGCGTATTTTCTATGCACTCCCCTAGACACTCCCCTCGCTCGTACGTACTTTGGCCGTGTTACGCTTGCCAAACCCTACCTTAACTTTTCAAAGCGTAAGTACTGACGTACGTAAAGACTTCACGTAAGTAAGTGCCTAAGCACACCCATACTGTACGATTTAAATGCCTCACCCCGCCTCTGAAGCGTAATTACAGGTGTCGTATGGATGTTACCCCCCTTCGTTCATAGTTACGCTGTTGATACCTGGCTGGTATGTACGTTCAGAGTTACGTGGCGTAACATCGACCATGTGCATGTGCAGTAAATACTAATGGGTGATATTATGTTAGCAGCTAGAGTAAAATCGCTCGCGTACATAGTTTAGGATATGGCCCATTATGAGTATTTTGTGAACACCTCTTTCTACCAATTGAACTCACTGAAGTAATCTCATAACTCAAAATTAAATCTTATTTTGCCAAATTAGTGCACCATCGAGTTTTGGTATGTACCCAATTGACCCCAATTCCCAAAGAAGCTACACAAAATCGGACCAATAAAATCTGATACAATTGCGTCAGAGAAAAACATACATATAGTCATTTTGGTGTGTTAAGTTTGTAGCTGATTCTTATAGTCCCCTATGACGCTCTTATTATGTGTGAGCTCTAGCAAAAGCTATTACCCCTAAACACTGTCTGTACTTTCTTTCCTATGATTTTCATTCTCACCTTTGTAAAACTAAACAAATTAGCCATAATTAGGAAATAAAAAAAAACACACATCCCAGTTGATTAAATTTCAATTTGACCAATTAGTGCAAATTAGCATTATTTTTTGGGACCAGATCTTCTTAGCTAATGCCTCTAGACATGCTTCTACATTGTTACATTATAAAATGAATTGCTATCCCAAAACCGGAAAAATGGGAGCATATATTACGCAATGTAAATTGCTCAATAGCTTTTTTGAGGTGCCAGATGCATTATGAAACCATTTTTAACCAAATCTGAATAATCCAAGTTCAATGGAACTGTAAATTCTAAGGAAAGAGGTATTTAAAATGATATAAGTAGGAAAACTAAAAATGCCAGCAAATCTCCCGCAGTAGGCATGAGGCAGTGGTTTCATGCCAACTATTCCTTGTGTTACTAGGGTCTGGGTAGGACGGATGTGGGTCCCCGTCGAGAATCGATTGCAATCGATCGAGGCAAAGCAGTCGACCCCGGAGCGCCATGTTTGGTAAGTGTCAAATCTAACCCCAACGCTTTCCCTAATCCTAACCCCCCCCCTCCTATTACGCTAATTATCCTAATTCTCCCTTCCACCGCAGCCTGAACCTAACCCTCCTTTCCCCACAGTCTGATCCTAACGTGTGTCGGGTCCAGCGGGCAGGGCTTACGAAAATGAATGGGTGAGTATGCCAATTGGCACACTCATCCATTCAGAAATAAAAAATCTAAAATGGCGGCCTATTCGAAATAGAGACAGCTGAAAAATAACTTTCGTCTGTCTCTACTTCTGAAAGACAGCCATCATAGAAACATAGACACATTGAAAGTTATGGCAGTAAAGAGCCACATCCAGTCTGCCCATTTGTTTATTTAAAACTATACTGACCCTAGAAGCAGTAACAAGAAAACACCTACAGGAGGTGCCTTGACGCTGGATAGGTGAGCTTATATCCTATTTTTGTATGTGCTGACACATAGTAATGTACACATATAATGGGGTAGATCCAGAACTCCGCTGTCACTACGTTTACTCGCACAGCGTATTTACGCGTGCGTACCTTCTATACACTCCCCTTGTCACACCCCTTGAATGTACGTATTTTGTCCGAGATCTGCTTTCCAAACCCTACCTTAATTTTTGCCCACGTAACCGATATCATCCGCTCACATACGTATGAGCAACACGTATTTACGCAGCTAAGCACGCCCATACTGTACACTTTAAATACAAACCCCCGCCTACATAGCGTACTTCAGACGTATTTTTGACTCACGTAAAATTGGCACGCCCACACGTAAGGATTTACGCGACACATAAGTGAATGTCCCATACGTTCACATTTACACTACGTTGCAGAGAGTATTTTCTATGGTGCGCATGCGCAGTACTTACCGAAATGCGATTTTACGTGTCTGCCACGCGTAAATTCGCTCACAAGCGTTGTTCTGGATCTGCCCCAATGTTTGTATGGAGTGCTGGACCTCTCTTTTGTTCCTTGTAGTTACACAGTGGTCACTTTTGTTCTTGGCTGCACCTCTCCATTTATAAATGTGTACTAAAGTGGAATGTCCCTTTAAGATAGTCTAGAAACTACAGTTCCCAGCATGCTTTATGATTTGAGAGGAAATGAGTAAGATTGACAGGAAGGCGGGATGGGGTGATGTCCTAGCAACTGACATTAAGGGCTCTATTTACTATAATTAGCGCATTTAGCGCTAATGAGAGCAACCAGGCTCACTGCATCTTACAGCGAGCCTAGCAGGACCGCGGGGAGTATTTATTAATACTTACCCCTCTGGCGAGGTCCCACGACGGTCAGCGAGCCTTTCGCTGACATCGTTCGGCTCTGAAGTCCCAGCGCATGCGCAGTAGATGCCTTTTGGGACTTTGAAAATTTCAAGTTTCAAAAGGCAAAATCACTGCGCATGCGCCGGGATCAGAGCCAGACGCGTGCCCGGTCAGGTAAGTTTTAAAGCTTCAGATGGCGTTATTTAACACTTAGTAAATGCCGGCCAGCATTCATTAGAGCGGGAAATGTTAATGCGATGATAGCATTGTAAATAAGTAACTCTTCGTTTTCATTTGATAAAAACCCATTTTCACATGAAAGCGGTCTTTATCATATGAAAGTGATCTTCGTAAATAGGCTAAGGGCTCTATTTACTAGCATTAGCGCATTGAGCGCTAATGATAGCAACCAGGCTCACTGCGCCTCACTTGCTGCGCCTCACTTTCAGACCGCATATACACAATCTACATAACGAAAAGTTACGTTTATCACTTAAAAAAGATACTACACATGCGCAGTATCAAATATCGGGAAACACCGGACATATATGCAGCACGTCCGGTGTTGTGAATCCGGGCCAAGAAGTGTAAATGAGGAGAGTTGTTCTGAGCCAAAAGCTGTGAGAGGAGACTGAGAGATTAGAGACCACAGAGCTGAGCATTTCCACAAGATCTTCCTTCCTTGGTGCATCCTTCTCCTGGAGGGGACCCTAACATCTCTATGCTGCAGTTAGTGTAGTAAGGCCTTACTGATAACTTTATAGTTTAGAGTTAGTATCTATAGGGTAGATCCAAAACTACGTGTGCAATACGTTTCCACGTGTAACGTATTTTCGCACGCGTATGTTCTATACACTCTCCTAGGCACACCCCTTGAATGTACGTATTTCACTGAGTTCCGCTTCCCAAACCCTACCTTAACTTTTTTTTCGCGCAACAGCATATGTCTGCTAACGGACGTATAGACTACGTGAACGTACGCCGCTTAGCACGCCCATACTGTACACTTTAAATACAAACCTCCACCTACTTCACGTAAATTGAACGTATTGTTGACTCACGTAAAATTGGAACGCCCACACGTAATAATTTACGCTAACAATACGTGAATGGCCCATACGTTCAATTTTACGTTACGATAATTAGCGTATTTTCTATGGTGCGCATGTGCAGTACTTACAAATACGCGATTTTACGTCTACGCCATGCGTAAATTCACTCCGAAGCGTTGTTCTGGATCAGGCCCTATATAGTTAGTATCTATATACTTGTTTTATTATTGCCAAATGCTTCTTGTACTTTTTGTGTCATCTGTTTAGTACTGATAATTTGTTTGTTAATTTGCTATTTGAAAACTAAGATCTGCCATTACTTTGCCACTCTTTTAGGCAGGACAAGCCATAGAGTCCTCAAGCTTTTAATTAAAAACTATAATTCAGTTTCATTGTTTATTTGTGTTGCTGGGGGATATCTTGCCTCTCTGCTGTGATGTGGGTCCTATTGGGTTCATATTATTCTAATACTAAACACCTGTGTCTATACTACCAGTCCCTTGGCCATCATTACATATACACTTGCACACATTTTATATATTGGATTAAAAGTGCGGCTTGTGTTTTCTTGTTACAGTTACTAGTTTTATTTTGGGAGCCTGACCCCTCCCCAATATGGCTGCTGCACACTTTCAAATGGCAGGAGTGTCTTAATACAGACCTCCTGAGTACACATATAGTAGATGGATAGGGACTCACCGTAAGTGCCTTGACGCTGGGCAGGTGAGCTTAACCCAATATAGCTATATTGTGACCTAAACCTCCTTTTTATGTATGTACTGACACATAGTGTTATATAGTGTTTGTTTGGAGCGCTGGACCTCTCTTTTGTTCCTTTTAGTTATAGTGACCCTAGATTTATCCTATTTATCCTCAATTTAGTTTGAGATTTAGGATATCCTTATATTTATCCCAAGCATGTTTAAACTGTTCTACTGTGTTAGCCTCAACCACCTCAGATGGGAGGCTGTTCCTCTTATCTATCACCCTTTCAGTGAAGTAATTTTTCCACACATTTCCTCTGAATCTACCACCCTCCAGTTTATATTCATGCCCTCGTGTTCTATTACACACCTTCCTTTGAAAAATGCCACCCTCCTCTAGCCAGTCAAGCTTTGATATATTTGAAAGCTGCAACCATATCCCCCTCTTTCTTCTGAGACTCCCACCAGAGCAGGACATGATGACGCACTTTGCATGATCAAAGGGATACTAAATATTTTTTTCATATAGTAAGTTAAATGTGTCTTCGTACTTTTCATGTTCTCATAACAGATCACATTTTGCACAGCCAAAAGCAATGGGATTGTGTTATCTGCGTCTTATGTCCGATACTATAGAATTATTTATCCCTTTATTAAAAATTGTTAACTTTCATCTATGGTTTTATCAAACACAAACATAGTTTAAGTAAAATAAAATGTTTATTTGCATGATAAAAAATAAATATACAAAAATATAAAAAACTCTTTCTTATTAACAGTGACAACAAGTCTGAATTTCCTGTTTTATGTAGAAAATACACTTAAATTCATACATTAACTTTCCAAACATTTAAGTTAAATATTAAGGCTACTTTACAAAAATATTTTAAATGCATAAATAAATAGGTCTTAAATATATACAGTATAAATATTTTCTATAAAATATAATTACCAACCAAATTATTCTATATAAGGAATGTTAAGGAAACTAAAGTATCAAAATATTTACCTTCTATTTTGTATGGTACCATTGCATCAGTACCTATTACTCTTTGTTCAAGTCTCATCTACTTAGTCTACTTAGTCTTCTCTTATACCTAGCTTGTCTTCTTAAGGACTTCCTCACGGACACAGCTATAACTGCTTGATTGGTAATGCCCTCTATAAAGTCTTTAAGAACTCATAAAGCGCAGTTATGAGTATGACAACCATTGGGAGCTCTTGCATAGGAAATATTCCCAATCACACTGAACGGGTGACAAGCTCTATATATACAAACTCCCTATGAGGGATACATCACAAACACAAGTCAGCAACTGATAAAGTTAGCGTTCCAAAAACTGTAAGTTGATCTCTTTATCTGGAACTAACAATGTTCTGGTCATTGGTTTCACCAAACTTCCGGGACAATCAGGTTTCACCTCAAAATGAGTTAGAATCTGGAATGGAAATGAAGACACCATTATAATTAATAAACTGGATATATTTTAGGTTGTATAATGTACAAAGAAAGAATGGATTATATGTAAAAATCAACATCTCTACCATTTTTCGTTAATCATAGTCATGGTTTACTGTGGAGTGTGGGTCCCCGTTGCATATGGCCCTATTTTTGATAGGGCCGTTCTCTCCCAGCCAGTTAGGAAACTGGCAGGGATATTGATTGCTTATGCCTCGATGAGACATAAGTAATCGATCCATGAAGCACCGAACACAGTGCTCCAATAGGTAAGTGGAAAAACCTTAACCCTCCCTTTCCATTACCCTAACCCTCCCTTCCCCGCAGCTTGACCCTAACCCTCCCTTCTCTACAGCCAAACCATAAGACCTTCCTCCTCGCAGCCTGACCCTAACCCTCCCTACTCTATAGTCTAACCATAAGACCCTCCTCCCCGCAGCCTGACACTAACTAACCCTTCCCTTCCATTACCCTAACCCTCCCTTCCCTGCAGCCTTACTCTAACCCTCCCTTCTCTACAGCCTAACCATAAGACCCTCCTCCCCGCAGCATGACCCTAAACCTTCCCTTCCATTACCCTAACCCTCCCTTCCCTACAGCCTGACCCTAACCCTCCCTTCTCTACTGCCTAACCATAAGACCCTCCTCCCCGCAGCCTGACCCTAACCCTTCCCTTCCATTACCCTAACCCTCCCTTTCCTGCAGCCTGACCCTAACCCTCCCTTCTCTACAGCCTAACCATAAGACCCTTCTCCCCACAGCATGACCCTAACCCTCCCCTTCTATGGCCCTAACCCTCCCTAAGGGCCTGATCCAGAGCAACGCTCGCAAGCGAGCGTACGCTCATCGTATGCGAATTTTCGGTCAAAAATTCGCAATGCGCATGCCCAGTATGACAGCTTCCGGTCGCCCGAGCGTCATGAGCGAATAGCGGGCGTATCGTTAGCGTATTTTTCGCTCGCTGGGCGTATTTTTTTTACGATGGTCGGCTGGGCGCCCGTTTTACTACTGGGAGGCAGGGTTAGCCATTTAAATTGTACAGTATGGGCGTGCTTAGCGTATTTTCTCAGCGTATTTTCTGCGAATTTTCGTACGGCCGACGGTCGTACCCAGTGTAGGGTATAGCCGCCGTAAGCAGGGACTTTACTATGGGAGTGCTAGGGGCGTGTAGGTTGATACGACGAGCGTACGTTCGCATTCGCCCGTCGTGCGAATTTTCGTAGCGCTGGATCAGGCCCTAAGAGCCTAATCCTAAACCCCCCCCCAACACTAAAAGTCCCCAGAGAGGTTACTCACCTCTTCGGATCCCGCGAAAATGAATAGGTGAGTATATTTTACCCATTCATATAAAGAATTCTAAAAAGGCTGCATATTCTTAATAGAGGCAGCCGAAAAGGAATTTTCGGCGGTCTCTATTTCTAAAAGCAGCCCATAGCAGTGGGGACTGCAACTGGTTACCATGTACACCTTCTAAAACAGGTAAGTTAAATGATACTGACTAAAAAAATAATAGTTTTAGAAAGATTGAGCGTAGAATAATTAATTTAATAATTTAATGAATGCGCATGATAACAATTTAGGTCAACTTACCCTTGTAAGTGCAAGATAAACCTCCAGTTCAGCAATGCGTCTGCCAATACAGCTCCTCTTCCCAAATCCAAATGGAATAGAAGCATACGGGTGATGAGACTCGTCCTTGCTCAGCCAGCGCTCAGGATGGAACTGGTTGGGATTGGAGAAGTACTTCTCATCTCTAGATGTAGCGTAGTGGCACAGGGTAATAAGAGTCTGGAACAAATGTGCTGCCATTATTACCTGCTTTACCAAACCATCACATTATGTTTTATACGTATCGGCTCTGGGATTCTCCATGTAATAAATATACAAGGTAGATAATGTAGCTGGAAACTCACCTTCTTTGGTATGATGTACTCTCCTATTTGAATATCTCTGTCTGATATGACTCTGGCGTTTCCAGGGATAACAGGATACAGCCTACAAGGACAACAGAACTCATAATTAGGTTGTTTATCAAGAAAAAATGTACACATCTAAAATATTGGCCCTTTGGTCAGGATTTCAGAGTTTTAAAATAAAAGCAAAACAGGTGGAAAGTTAGATCAAAGCCATGTTTCATTGCAGGGGAAGCATCTGTCATCTGCTGCAGACAGTATTAGAGTGGAGAATTGATGTTTAATATGTTTTTAAGTTTATAAGTTTAATATGTTTATGCTTATATATTAATAAGTGATGTTAAATATTCTGAGGCCCTGTTTAAAGCTGGTCAGTAGCTATATGTAATAAGCAAAAGCAAAGTATTCTCTCTGCATGCAAAGAATTAAATGAATTTGACTCCCCTTGAAACTGAGCATGGTTTCTCCCAGGTGTAACTTTCCACCTGTTTTCCTCTTACTTTCAAACTCTGGATACAGTCCTTTGTTATAGAATTTGCCAATATATAACAACACTTGGCTGTTATTACAAACCCATGTTATTTAATGGTTGTCTCATCAATCTCATACATACCTTAGCACCTCTTTTACAACTGCTTTCATCAGGGGCATCTTGGCGACATCAGCTGCAGTGGGTATGATCCGACCCTGTAACACCTCACTGATCTCCTTATGCAGAGATGACTGTATTTGTGGATGTCGTGCTAATTCATATAAACTCCAGGAAAGAGTACTTGAAATCTGCCATGAAAATAAAGATTACATTTAGTTACTTTACAAACTATGATGTTAAAATTATATGAATTAATAACAGTTGGGGATGGGAGCTGCAACATCATAGCAGTAATTGTAATCCATTACCAGCATGCTTAGGACAAATTAAATTATATTATTTTGATTAAATGATAATAATTGGGTTTTTTTTTTATTCATATTTATATTCATATTTCATTCTCATTGCTATCATAAATATTGGTATTAAATCTCAAAACTGCAGAAAAGAAAATATTGAGATGTTGCCCATAGCAGCCAATTAGATTCAAGCTCTCACTTTCCTATACAAACTAGAGCACGTTAAACAGAATCTGATTGGTTGCTATGGGCAAAATCTCCATTTTTCTTTTTCCTCAGTTTTGTAAATCTAGGCCTAAATGCTAATTCATCATAAGGATACTAATAAATGTTATTGCTTCTACTCTAACCTTGCTATAATGATCAAAAAAACAAAGCATCTTGCAAGTTTCTTATCCCAGCTTTCAATGCTGTCCTCAGTATTAGGAACAGCTAATCAAGGGTAACAATGTGTCAATGGAGCCTCACCGTGTCTACTCCGGCCAGAAGCAGCTCAGTCACATTGCCATAGACAGATTTCATAGGGATATTCTCCTGTGCCAGATAATAGGTCAGGTACTTCCCTTCCACCTTCTTCCCCTGGGCCACCTTCTCAGCCACATCTGCCATTCTTTGGTCAATATGACCTTTAGCTGCAATAAAAATGATTTTATGGTCATTTAAAGATACAGTGATACTACATAATACTACAAGGTAATGATTTTTGAAATAGTACTAACAAGAAGCCATTTCTTATATTGCATAATATCTTATTGATCTTTGGGTCATGCAATTATAGGGTTGATTAATGTACCAGCCATGACTACACTTAATGTTTGCCCAATAAAGGTCATAGACCCTGGATTCTGATTGTAAAAATTTAACCCGTCTCATGTAAACCTGCTGGGTACATCATACAGTCACATAAAGGAAATCATTATAGCCCTCAGGCTACCTCCTATAAAGTAAATCACTATAGACCTTGGACTGATACACTACAAAGAAGACTAAACATGGCTGTATGTCTCTCAGCCTGACTGGTAAGAGAAAGTAATGATTTTTTTTACATTAAAAGCAAAGAATTCTTTAAAATATAACTTATGCCTAAAAGAAGCATATTTTCCCCTGTCTTAAGAAAAAAAGGAAGTGAATGAAGACATTACTACAAAATGCTAATATAGGACCTGATCCTAAGTCTGTGCACACAGTACTCTCTATCCAGGGATCTGTGAGTAGCATTGTAGTACAAGGAATGGATACACATTACATACAAATGGATGTGTATGTTGCTTTCTATCCGTGCTGGTGTACTATAAATGCGTGGTAGCTATCGGGAAATTAAGCACGTATGTGGAAGACGTACGGTGTTGTGAATCCGGGCCTGAATTTGTTTTTTTAATGTATTGTTTAATTATTATAAATGTTTTAAACATAATAAAAAAATTAAGAAAAAACTAAAATTAAGAAAAAAATTAACTAATACCTAAAACTTAAAACATATATGAAAAGACGTTTGTTTGTTTATTGAACATGCTGATCTTACCAAAGGCAAACATGTAGTCCCAGGATTCACAAAACTTCTGCCAAGGCTTTCGGAAAATTTTGTGCAAAAACTTGGGCATAGCCATAGTGAGGAGGGTCATCACAAACATCGTGTTGATGGATTGAATGAACTTCTCAGTTTCTTTGGGAACCGTGGTCTCCAAGCACCCGATTCGTGATTCAAATAAAACGGACGAAATACCTAAAATAGATAGGCACAAATGGTTCTATTAGTCTGCTTCACTTTCATTTTTAGCCAAGTTATATAAAGTTATAAGAAGAAAGATATTAATATTCTCATCAACTGAAATTTACCTTCTAAACCAAACCTGTAGAACTCGCTGGCAATATCTTTAACTACATGGCTTGTATTCTGACTCTGCTGGTGGCTAATTTTCTTTATAAGGTCTCCAACCACGTCATTCAAAACATCAGTGTAACTTTCAACCTCTTTCGGCTTCAGCATGTGTTTCCCCAAAATACTGCGGAATTGCTGCCACTCCTCACCCTCTCTGCAAAGAACATAATAAAATGGAACTAATCCGTAATATAAGAACGATACATCATGTAGACATCATCCTACATAATGAAAGTAAAAACACTAAATCTAATTATACTGGTAGCAGTCACACTGTATATTTTTTATAACATTGCAATTGAAACTATTACACAAAGCTTTACTAATTAATATACTACATATGTTACTGATGTTGGTAGGTAATAATTTAGTATAGGGGGAAATTGAAAATATATGGGAAGTTCTAAAGCAGAGATAAGAAATCTGGACCCCAGGTCTTGTTATTTGGCTGTGACTTGTATTTCTACCAGAACTGGGGAACCATAGGTTAGCTATTTCTATTACTGTAGCAAGCAAGCAGTAATAAATCCGTTGTCAGCCATACTTTAGATAATTCTGTAGGACACTTACGCTGTAAGCAGTCCATATGAATGTCCTCTAAACTGCCTGTAGTCTTTCCATGAGGAGAGATCCGATCGCATGGGATGTTTTCCTTCTTGCCGTAACACCTGCTCAATCAATCCTGGATCTGCCACATGCACAGTCAAGATGGGACCAAAACTTGCCTTCCACACAGGTCCATACTTGGCCTTTCCTTGCAACTAAAGGTACAAAGACAACAAAATTGTTAAGACAAGTCTTCATTTACGGCCCAGTTCACAGCACACTAGCACATTGGGACATATATTTACCGTAAAGAATTAAAACACTTAAAACACTTAACTGTTCACTGTACAGCTATATATATATTACAATATTATTATTCATTTTTTTTATAGATTGCAATAAAAACATGAAACAAGGATCAACATAATAACAATAAAAAAAATATCAGTAGTGTGTTTTTTGTACAAATATACTATAGTTGTAGAGTATTTTGCAATATTTTACAATAATGCTTAATGTAAAACATGATACAGAAAATACCTAAGAAGTAATTTCTCCAAATGCATTAACAGTCAAAGTTAAACATATCATCAAATTTAAATAATTAATCTCATTTAAGGTGATTTTGAAGTTCCTAAAGGTTTTACCATACCAAATATGTATTTTTGATGTGCAGAAGTGAGGGTAGAACATTATTTGTATTTTTAATAATAATAATAATAATAATAATAATAATTGTTAATCAAAATTATTTTATAGATAGTCTTGATTTTAAATGTTTTTTTTTTTTTTAAATGTTACAAAAAAATCCTATTACTAGTTGTGGCCTCTATGGGAAGATATTTGTGTATGTATGATAAAGTATTGTGTGCTTACTATGGTGCTGAAACAAATGACCACATTTCCTGGTGAAAAAACGAGTGATGCATTTCATAAATTAATATTATCATGTATTATACGTGAAAGGAAATTAGTAAGAGAGGAAGCAGAGGTGACTCAGGAGGGTTTACAGATTGCAACTTGTCTCCTTAGCCTTAGGTAAACTGGTAAATGTATTCTGCGAGCAGCATTTAGATTTGTGCACTGGTGTGAAGCACCAAATACATATAAGCATAATATACAATTACTATTATTTTTTACATGACTGACATAATTTGTGCATAACACTAATTTCATATAACACTTAAATAAAAATAGTGACCACGACATCGTGTATATAATATAAAACAATACAACTATAACTTATTTTAGTGAAATGAATATGAATATATATATATATCGCTAGAAAGTGCAGACAGATGAGATACCTCCAGTGAGCATTGCAAATGTCTTGAAATGCCAGCATCACTGTGCCTCTGTATTACCCCACATCACCTGTACTAGTGCTGGGCAGTGCTCTTACCTGCAGCTCATGCAGTCGCGATAGTCCTCCCTTGAAGAAGATATCGGCGAGGAAGCTGATGGCAGAGGGTCCAGGCACATCTGCCAGTGATTTACAACTCTTCATGACTTTTTCTGGACTCCTGAACATGGACTCAGCCCATACTTCAGCGACACTTCTGAACACAGAAGACCTGTTGACCAGTTTAAGTGTCTGTGCCATCTTGTTCTATGGACTGCTAGGCAATGAGCAGATGGTACCCTTGGCTGCTGCATCTTCCAGCTGTGCCAACCCTCCTATTTATACTAAACAGATAACAGAAAGCCGGCTGCAGGCTACACTGCATGTGTCACTATGCGCCCCGCCCAGGACATATGCCCCGCCCTTTTCATCTTCCTACAGTACTAATTATTCATATGTATGAGAGGTATGACACAGGATAGAGAGTCCCAGCCAATCACCAAGTAGGGGGCGTGGCCGAATGTGTGTCTATTGGACATTGTGGGCATGTCCGGGTGATGCCCGCAGCCTGCCCTCCACGTGGGCTGCTGGTGACACGGGTGTCACATTAGAGTGGAGGTGGGTTTTACAATTCTAACTCACTCCCTAGAAATGCAACAATTGTAGACTATGCAATGCTTTAAGATAAGAAAGAGGCTTGTATAAGGGACATTCCTGGTATCTTACATTCTGTGACAAAGGTAAAATATACATCTACATGTGCTGTGCTTGGGTGATACACTGATACATCTCAGAAAGGTGTTGTGTAGAGGGAAATGTTTGTAGATGCAAATGTTTTGGGTATAATGAAAGAAGTAGAGGTACTGTGGACCGGATCAAGATTTAAGAACAACACCCCACTTACAGAGATTTCAATTATAGAGTATAGGAAGGGTTTGCTACTTACGCGTCGTATGGACCCCTGATTCGCACTTCGTCTGTGTTAAGGCTTCCTTATGGCAGCGTATCTGGCATAAAGTCTGCACGAGAGAGAAGAGTGACAGGGGGACTTCACTCCACTGTTCCGTGTGGACTTTAAGACCCCCGCACATACAGAAAGCGTGCAAGGGGTCTGGATCCGGTCCTGCATACGTAAGTCAGCTTATTTTCAGAATTCTGGATCTCCTCCTATGTCATTAGCATTCAAGCCAATGTACATCAATGCAATCAATGCAGAGGTAAATATTAATTTCTCATAATGGGAGCAATGGGTCAATGTGAATCTTCATTTCATTTACACATAAGCTTTTGCTTATTGAACAGCTTTCATTTTAAACAGTAATTTAGTGGTTGATCCAGACTTTGATATTGTGATGTGATTGGTGTAAATAACTTTTAATACTTTGCTATTGCACATAGAACTCACGTACTGCATAACCTTATATTGCATCTGAGCCAGGAAACAATCTAAAGACTCATTATTTTACAGTTTAAATTTGCTTTCACTTGCACTTCAACATGATTTTACCCAGACTGAAAGTGTAAAAATGATCTAATTAACTAAGTAAAAACTATTTGATTGAGTAAAAAGATAAATGGATAAATAAACAAATACATACATAAAGTTCATTTGAAATTCATTCCATGTCCACTAGACTAGGCTGGTGTGTCATTAAATCCACTTCAACCCTTTTGCTCCATCGTTTGTTCACATGTAAAAAGAGTAGAAGAGGTCTATGTAATAAACAGTTTTATTAAATAACACATAAATACATTAGACCAGTATAAAAATAACAGAACGATCCTACCAAAGTCTGAGTAGATCGGGAGTGTATAGTGAAGATCAGGGCTGCAACGCAAAAGTTCCAGGCAGCGTGGATGGAATCAGCACCAGAACAGCAGACTGGATCCCTCTGTAGTACAGTGGTCACCTTTGATGGAGTGAGCCTCTTTTTCTTCACTATACACTCCCAATCTACTCATTTTGTTATTTTTATACTGTTTTCATGTGTTTATGTGTTATTTAATAAAACTGTTTATTACATAGACCTCTTCTGCTCTTTTTACATGTAAATGATGGAGCAAAAGGGTTGAAGTGGATTTAATGACACACCAGCCTAGTCTACTGGACATTGAATGAAATTTGAATGAACTTTATGTATATTAGTATATTTATCTATTTATCTTTTTACTCATGCAAATAGTTTTTACTTAGTTACCGGTAATTAGATCATTTCTACACTAAGCGCTATTTCAGATTGTCCAATTTTGAGGGGGTGCAGGACCCTTTATCTGATAGCTACTATTAGTGTTCTTTAGCGCAGCATGATTTTGCTCAGGCCTGCCCCTTTATTACTCTTACTCTCATAGGGCCTGATCCGGAGTTACATTTTCATTACGTAGCGTATTTACTTTGCACTCCATTCACATATATGTACTTTGGCCATTTTACGGCTCCCGAAACCTACCTTAACTTTGCACAGCGTAAGTATTGACGTACGTATAGGCAGCACGTAGTTACGAGCCTAAGCACGCCCATACTGCACGATTTAAATGCTTCACCCCGCCTCCGAAGTGTAATTACAGGTGGTCGTATGGCTGGAACACCCCTTCGTACGTAGTTACGTTGAAGATACGTGACCGGCCCTTACGCTCTGAGTTACGCGGCGTAACATCTGCCGCGTATGCGCAGTAAGTACTAATGAGCGAAAATTCACTCGCATGCATTGTACAGGTTCTACCCCAAACTCTGGATCAACCCTTTAGAGTTAAACTGGTTAAAGCACACTCTCAATTCTAAGTCTGTTACATTTTGACATCTATTAAGCCTCTCCACGTTTGCACCACACTAATATTTTGTATAACATCATTGTCTTCTTATTACATTTCTCTCATACTTCATGTGTCCTTCCTACACATTACACCATGTAGATATTTATCTGTCAGTAGGGCAAGGGAACGGGTACTGTGTACCTGCAAAGCATTTCTTGTGAGCAGAGATACCGCCCAGTTATTTTTGTGCCAGAGGCAGAAGATTCTAATATCAATAGGTACAGAGTTGAACTCCTGCATAACGAGTTTCTGTGCGTAACATCTGGATGGCACATGCGCAAATCACCAGAAATTTCCAAGATACACACAGGGCCTGTGTATATTTAGGTACTTTATCAAGAATGAATCTGGGCCAATAACACTTTTAGAGCTGCTGCATTGAATGACAGGGGGTGGGACTTCAGGCAGTGATTTGCATAAATGATGTAATAAAGATCCGCCCCCATACTGCCATTTACTGCCATACTGCCATTTCTTTAACCCTCCTGAGACCTCCCAGAAGGGAGAAAATAAAAGTCGGCATATATAATATAGAGTCTATAATGAGGGGATATAGAGCCCTATTGAAGAGATAATATGGACATAATTAAGAAGGAATAAAGAACTTTATTATGTGGGTTTATACCATACTAATTCTATTTTTTTGCTTTTTATTTGTCCCATAATAGGACTGTACCTCTAGAAAGACTTTATATCATGTAGAAACTTATAATTGCAGGAATATGAAGGCATAATTTGGCAGATATTACAAATGAAGAGTAAATCACTTTAATATTATGAGGCATATAGAGCTCTATTATGGGGCTATTTAAAGCACAAATAAGTAGGAATAAGCAGCTTTATTATGGGGCATATACTTTTTATATCCCACAATACAGCCCTTTATTACTGCTTTATTGTGATAAAATATTCCCTCATAATAGAGCTCTATTTGCCTCATAGCAGTGGCACTGCAGGATTTTGAAAGGGGGGGTTTCAATGCGTGTAAAATATGTGGGGTATATTAAGGGTCTGGACCTTGCACACATATGTCAATCCTAGACCCCCAATATACCCCACATATTTAACAGTATGTGCCATTCTCAGACCCACAATATATCCCTGAAATAACGCCTAGTGTGTGTGTGTGTATGTAAGTGTGTGTGTGTGTGTGTGTGTGTGTGTATGTTACGTAATTAGACTGTAATGTAATGCAAAGGCTGATGTGAAGAACTGTTTACAATTGTAAAGAGCTACTTAATATGATGGTACTGATCAAAAACATATGTAAAATGACAATTCTGATGATATGGTCGTACTATCTGCCTGCCAAGACATCCATTATTTATGATTTATTTATTAACTGGTTTTTATACAGTGCTATCAGATGTCGCCTTACACATACAGTAGGGTTCATTTATTCAGCATTCAATTAACCTACCAGCATGTTTTTGGAGTGTGGGAGGAAACCGGAGCACCCGGAGAAAGCCCACGCAGACACAGGGAGAACGTGCAGACTTCACACAGATAATTCCTCAAACTCATCAGACACAAGTGCTACTCACTGAGCCACCGTGCTGCATCCACTAATGTGCTCTGTGAATGCATGAAGTTTATGATGTATAATTTGGAAATAATAAAAAATCCTACCTTAAGGAATTGGTTATCGATTGCTAATTTTATACATTTACAACTGGTTCTAACAAGTTTTGCTATTGATAATTTACTTCTTTCACACAACAAAATAGTAGTTTTATTTTGAAGGTACACATCTAATAGCAATAGTAGAGCACATTACACAGTGGACCAGAGCTTGTGTTAGTGCATAAGCACTGTTGAAGTTACATTGAACCATTCACCATCCCCACCTGCTTCCCTATTGCAACACAAGCCAGTACCATCTCCCTTTATATCAGTCTGCCCCACATGGCGACAAAGCCATGCCCCTTACAGGGGGCGACTGGGCAACCAGAAACCTTCCCTGGGTGTGCCGCTGCATAATAATGATCCCCAGCTTTTACAAACTGACTTTTTAACATTTTTCTTTCTTCTGCTGTACAGGCATTGTGTGTGTGTGTGTGTTTGTGTGTGTGTGTGTGTGTGTCTGTATGCTGGCATCCTGCATCATCTGACACAGAGGCTCCCTGCAGCATCATGGTGGCGTCATGTCACTGGTTAATGAGCTGTGTGCTGGGATAGTTCCCTTTGATTCTGTGTAGATTACTCCTGCCTTGAATGCACCTATAAATTGATTTGAGCTACGATCATTGGGCTGGATCCAGACCTAGTTAAGTGCTTGAACTTAGTTACTCCTGGGCTAAACCATGTTGATTTCAGGGGAGTCATATTTCATCTTTTGCAAACAATATTAGAGTTTATAGGTGATGTTTCCTATCCCAAGTCTAAATAACAGTGTGATAGTAATGCTGGTCAGTATCTGTGTGCAATAAGCAATTCAAAGATATATCCCTGCATGCAAAGAATACAATTAACTTGACTCCCCCTGCAATCAACATGGTTTAGCCCAGGAGTAATTAAGTTCACGCAATTCAATTAAAT
>WWET01001208.1:287329-301362 GCA_011038615.1 Limnodynastes dumerilii
AGATTTATCAGGCCTCATATAAAATATCACCTGTCCTACTTTATCACATTCCTTCTCTTATACTTGTTTCCCTGTGTATTTCTCCTATATTGGTCTTATTGCACAGCCATATATTATTGATTTGATAATTATTTGCAATGCCTTATGCAATACAGTAACAGTAACTCTTTTGGGGCTGATTCAGAGATGCACTTCCACCTTTTTTTAGGTGCAAGTGTACAGCTCGGCTAAACCATTTTTCAGAGTAAGGGGTGTCAATTAGTTAAACATTTTTTGCATTCAGGGAAAATACATCATATTTACACATAGAACTAAAATACTGCATAGCTTTGTTTATTCTATAAAATAGAGTTGAGCTAAGTAACTTCACCTCTTAATTTTAATTCTGGTTTTACAATTTAAATCTGCCTCCCCTTGCATTTCAACATGGTATTGCTCAGGTCTACACTTGCACCAAAAAAAAGGTGGACGTGCAATTCTGAATCAGCCCCTAGGTCTGGATCCAGCCCATTGTGTGTATATTGAGACCAATGGTGCCAGCAGGACTCAGTGTTTATGAGAGGTCTGAGTGTTTGTCTATAACTGTGCAGAGCTTCAGGCATTTCGCACATGTTGTCGGCGCATGTTTCCGGTGCATGTTCTGCGCATGTCCAGAAATTAAGTTTGGTCCATTGAAAACACCCGCAAAGCCCATCCGTGGATCTACAGTTGGTATATACATTTTCAATATTGCCGGCCAGACCAGGCTAGAACCCACAATCTGCAGCCATCCTTCCAGCGGTAAAAGAGGGGTTTCCATATTATATTAAAAAATATTATTGCTGTGTCTATTTATGTTATCCATCTGTAGTACTGAACATGTGAATTGTGACTGCCGATGTGGTGAGGGGGATGGGGGGGGGGGCAGATGATCCCTGTGTTCCCTCCCCCATTTATCCTTTGAGCTACCTGGTTGCTGATAGTATAATTCAATTTTATAAACATTTGATTTTAGGAACATAATATTAATTGATTCTGGAAATCCACAGTAATTAACAAGCTTTCTATTTGATTCCCTGGTTGTGCGTTTAATGTACAGGTATGATGAGTGTAATGCTTTCAGTAGTCGCATACTCTCTGTTATTGCAAGGAGGGCATTTCTGCATCTGTGAACGTGCAGTTATTAAACAAACATTCTCTTCTCTCATTACTGTCTGTGATTAAACATTGACATTCCCGGATCACCCAGCATCAAATGCTTTTTAACCCCAGGGTGCTACAGAGCTTTGACCAGACAGAGTATAGAATTTTTTGTTGATTAACTAATTTTCTGTGTAACAGTTTCACAGTTTTGTTCTGCTCGGTTGATTTTTTTCTCCTTCATCATAATATGATTTTAAACTAATAACATTTTGTTAGGGTTAAAAAAAAAGAAAATCTACCAAAAAATGATTGTTTTCCGATCACCAGCTATTGTGTCTGGCACTCACTAACAGCACTTGTATCTGGATTCATGTGATACAGAGATGCAGGCTTTTATGCACACCACATTATCCAGACGTTTGATCCATCCCTATTTTAAATGAGGACGGATCAGAAGTCTTAAGGTAATTGGTGTTGCACATACGGGCCCGTATTCAGAGTACCGGACGTATAACATATACGTTCGGTGTTTAGCAAATTTTACTATTGCGCATGCGTAGTAATTTTTTTACGTAATCTACGTATCTTTTTCTTACGTAGATTGCGTAAATGCGGTCTTTCATCAGCTACTCATTGGTCTTCCACTAACCCATTTTACCCTCCCCCATATTATCCACAACGCCACCTCCAGGCTCATCTACCTCTCACGCCACTCTATCCAGCTCTGCTTTCTGTCTGTTTCAGAACCCTCTGTAAACATCTGGGTCTTACATCCCAATTCATTACCACATCTCAAGCTCTGGATGCAGTCTGCGGAACGAAAGTAAGTATGCCAAATTTATTTTTCAGCATACTTATCTATTCATTCATTCGGAAACCACCGCTGCTGTCCCGCCTGAGCACCGTCTCAGACCCACCGCACTGAGGTGAGTATTACAGGGAAGTCTATGGTATTAGGGCTAGCCTAAGGGTAGGGGAGTCTTAGAGTTAGGCTGCGGGGAGGGGTATCTTAGGGTCAGGCTGCGGGAAAGGGAGGGTTAGGGTTAGGGAGGGCACATCTCATTTGAATAGGAAGGGGCCCAAATACAGATCTATATTTAAGACATATGGGGTAAGGGTAATCCATTTCATCCCTTTTTTAGCAAATTGAGCTTCAAAACTCCACCCTTACTGCTTTAAATTTGAGTCCTGTGGGATCTTTATTATGTTTCTGCAGGAAAATAAGGGGCACGCTATGGTTGGTGGCCCCCATCCTAATATTGTGTATATGCTCCCCTCTCCTGGTTTTCAGGGGCCTACTGATACTACCTACATACTGTAGGCCGTATGGCCATTCTTGCAGATAGATGACCCCTTTTGTTTCACAAGTCATCTTGTCCTTTATTTTGGAAACCTGGTTGGTGTGATTAGATTTAAAGTCCAGAACAGATTTTGTGGTTCTTTCTTTTCCCTGCGTGTTTTTTTCCCCCGCGTTTGGTAAAAGATTTGTGGGTGAGAGTAAGCACCTCTCGTCCCTTCATTGGATTCTTTTTACTGAATTTGCACAGGATTGGGACATTCCACAAATTAACAGCCGTTAAGGCTGGCATATCAGTGTCTCTACAGAAGGTTGACTGTTATTTATTAAGTGTGGGCTGTATGCAGACTACCGGACATATAACATATACGTCCGGTGTTTAGCGTTTTTTCTTACTGCGTATGCGTAGTAAATTTTTTACATTATCTACGTATCTTTTCCTTACGTAGATTGCGTAAATGCAGTCTGAAAAACCGCATTTACGCAATCTACGTAAGAAAAAGATACGTAGATTACGTTAACAAATTGCTGCGCATGCGCAGTAGTAAAAATCGCTACACACCGGACGTATATGTTATACATATGGTACTCTGAATACAGGCTTCAGTCTGTGAAAAATAAAAAACAGGCACCATCTGAGCAGCCATTAGAGGAATCTGTTTATTTCAGACTGCTAGCAGAGAAAATACAGCGGGGGGTTATCACTAGCAGGCAAGGGTTGCTGAATGCCACTCTGTGAGACCTGTATTTTTTTTTTAAACCTTTTTTTAAGTTTCTGTTTTTTCTTTTCTATAGTCCAATTAAGGCCACCCAGACAATGCTTGTTTTGCTTTATTTTTCCCACAGTACCCTCAATCCCCTGCCTCTGCCAGGTACTGTGTGTGGTAAAATACAGGCAGTGCCAGAGTGGCTTCATTCTGTGCACAGTCTACCGGGTTCCCAGTAAGGCCTATGGCCGCTGTTAGTGGGACTCAATGAAATATCCAAATTTTTTGTCTAAGAAGCTGGGTATCTTTATTTAATATATCATCGTTGTTTTTCATTCCTGTATTATTATCATGGGAAGTAGTTGTATATGGTTCCAGTCCAATATTTAAGTTCTATGCTTGGACCTGAATTTCTAAGTAATGAAGAAGTCACATTTCTATATAAAATTACAACACTGTGTTCAAGAATGGGACTGGTGTCTAGTACGATGATATGTGTGAGGATATGTGTGATGATATATGTGATGATATGATATGTGTGATGATATGAGTGATGATATGATATGTGTGATGATATGTGTGATGATATATGTGATGATATGATATGTGTGATGATATGATATGTGTGATGATATGTGTGATGATATGATATGTGTGATGATATGTGTGATGATATGATATGTTTGATGATATGATATGTGTGAGGATATGTGTGATGATATGATATGCGTGATGATATGATATGTGTGATGATATGATATGTGTGATGATATGATATATGTGATGATATGTGCGAAGATATGTGTGATGATATGTGCGATGATATGATATGTGTGATGATATGATATGTGTGATGATATGTGTGATGATATGATATGTGTGATGATATGATATGTGTGATGATATGTGTGATGATATGATATGTGTGATGATATATGTATGATGATATGATATGTGTGATGATATGATATGTATGATGATATGTGTGATGATATGTGTGATGATATGTGTGATGATATGATATGTATGATGATATGATATGCGTGATGGTATGTATGATGATATGATATGTGTGATGGTATGTGTGATGATATGATATGTGTGATGATATTATATGATATGTGTGATGATATGTGTTATGATATGTGTGATGATATGATATGTATGATGATATGATATGTGTGATGGTATGTGTGATGATATGTGTGATGATATGTTTGGTGTTTTCATTCACACTCCTAAATGCAAAAGCAAAATGCCTGGAGAATGTGGCTCATTGTCAGAAGAACACAATTATACAAATCTTTTTTGTTTGGAGATCTGATCACACAAAAATCGAGCCTGCATCCAGAATATATTGCTTAAAGAACACAAGATTTAACCAATTATTATCTGAAAGGTCAATATGTCAATGCTGCATTACATGAGAATCAGAGCACTCAGTTCCCGTCTATGTTTACAGTTGAATTCCCCACTAAGGTAGTTCCCCCACAGAGGCAAATCCAATTTCTGTCGGTGGTATCATAAGTTTTTTTGCATTTGAAGTATGAAATTCTAATGCAAGAGTCCGAAATAGGTCATGTAGTCTCAGTCCCCTGGACATGACCTGTGTCTGGTGCAAATGTTTTGATATGCACCATTTGTGACCAGTGAAATATCATGACAAGATAAGCTACGCGAACTGACATACAGTTAAAAAGAGAATGAATCACTAAAAAGCGCTAAAGTATTCATTAATGCAGCAGCTCCATACCCTAGAGTGTCCGAAACTCTAAAACCATAGCAAACAACAAAATGAGGGGTGGGTAGGAAGATATGCCACAGGTAATGATTTTCACCTCCAAACACTAATGGTTCATATCCCCTCATTTATAAAGGATACCACTGATATGTTAACAAAGCTACACCAATTGGAATGGAGAGATAGTTATTACTGCAGATACAATGGTTTGGGAGAATACTATTTGCCCTCCACTTCTTAAGCAGCCAATCCTTAGGATAAAATTGGGGGTATACAACTACTCCCTTTCCTTTTTCCCTTAAGCGGATATTTCCAACGGAAGTGGAAAACACACTTTTCTACAAATACATAAATCAATATATAATATAAATATATAAATACTCTTATTTAAAAGTTCCTTGGTGGTCTGATCTTCCTTCTTCCAATAATGACTTCACTCTCCTCTCTTTTTTCTTGTGAAAAAAAAAGAAGAAACTGCTTCCTCATGTGATACCGTCGTGTGAGGTAAGTGTGGTGTGTTTAATATTCTACTCACACTTTTGTTCTTCCCTCGTTCACATATAGAATCAGTCTTTTCCGAATGTCTCCTTTATTCTTCTTGTCTCCTCGCGTACATAGAAAATATAAGACACGGCCTCTACCGTAGTATAGTAGTGCTACCACACCTTCCTTCTGGGTTAGAGTATTGCATTCACCTTCTGAATGTCTTATCATATGTCTTTCCTCAGATGGGTATATATGTAAAACAATGAATCACGGCCACCACCGTATTGTAATAATAACAAAATACAGATACTTAAATACTCTGTAATGTGCTCACCTATTAGGTGTCTTGTATTATTTGCATCTCACAGGGTACAAATCTTTTTCTTTAAAATTCCAATTTTTATTGTTGCTGGTATAGATACGTTTAAAACAGCTTTCTTGATAATCAAATAAAAAGGATTCCTTATAAAAACCAGTGTTAATGTTGTGTTCTTCTCCCCTGCAAGGGGTGTAGGTCCCGATTTCAAAGAGGCATAGCAATCGATCCCCGGAGCACTGAATACGGTGCTCTGAAAGGTAAGGCTTCCCTACTCCCTTACTCTAACCCTAAGTCCTCTTCCCCCCCCACAGCCTACCCTAAGTTCCCCCTCCCGCAGCCTAACCCTATGTCCCCCCTCCTGCAGCCTAACCCTAAGTCCCCCCTCACATAGCCTAATCCTAAGTCCCCGCAGAGGGTTACTCACCTCTCCGGTGGTCTGGTCCGATGGCGGCGCTGTTTTCCGAAAATGAATTGGTGAGTATGCGAATCACAAATTCACCCAGTCATTAAAAAAATTCTGCGGGTGTTATACTTCCAAAATAGGGACAGCCGAAAAGACACTTTCACTGTCCCTATTTTGCAATCTGTAACATCACAGCGGGGACTCGCAACGCCTGCAAGGGAGAGGAGGAACATCCACCACCACCCTCAACCCAGATGCACCTATCCCCACAGATTAAATATCCTTACTTCCAGAAGATAAGACAATGGAGCCCCTAGGTATTAAATATGCAAGATACTGTGGTTACCGTTCTATACACTACTTTATCACTCACCCTTCGATTTGTTATACCACTGATACACCACTAATGCTTGTTTATATGCCATTCTGGTAGAACTGATATATTTGGTCTATGATATGAATAACTTCCCTACGTGGCTACACGTAAATGTGTTCAGAAATGTGTTTTTTCCCTTACTCCTCCTGTCTCCATGTCTTGTTTTTCACTTTTGATCACACACTAGAGGAATTATTCAATATAATATTTTGTATTGTTGTTTAAGAAGGTTTTAAGTGTGGCATACAGTGTACAATGCGATCTAGTGCAACAGAAGTCTATACCCATTGCCATGACTACCTATAATCAAGCATGTCCCGATTCAGCTGTGGATGCCTCATATAAACCCAAACTCCGGTGTTGCCAGGATCACTTTTGAGAAAGGGCCAAGCCCGAAACGCGTCAAGTATACTGCTGGTGCTTAAGTTGAAATACTTTCCTTCCAGTGTGTCTGTTATCTCCCGGGAACTGCCAGGACGTCCATTATTACAGCTATTCCGGATTGACTAGAACACTTATAGGATCCTCTGGGTATATGGGATTGTTTTCTTGATAAGTATCTTGCTTTATATGTTTTTATGTCCTAATTCATTGTGTATTTATGAATTTATTTTATCTTAAATATTAGTAAAATCATGTTTTAAATTTTGATGGAATTTTTCTAATATATGTTTTTTTGTGGTGTTCTCTCCCTTATGTAATTCATGTTGCAGTATGAGTACACAAGGAACCCACTTTATATTTGTGGCATCCCTCTTTCATCAAAGACTGTTAGAGGTTTCACATTTACTTTTTTGCTGCAATACTTGAACTTTACAATGTTTTTTTTATGATTTACCGGTATATGCTTGCTGGTCATTGCAATACACACACATGGAAGTCAAATTAGTTTTATTCAATGCTTGCAGGGATAATACTTTGCTTTTGCTTACTGCACACAGATACTGAACAGTAACCAATTCAAAGATATATCCCTGCATGCAAAGAATACAATTAACATGACTCCCCCTGCAATCAACATGGTTTAGCCCAGGAGTAACTAATTTCAAACACTTAATTAAGTCTGGATCCAGCCCATAATCTTTCTTCAGATCAAAAGATATAAGGAAAAAAATGTAAAAAAAATGTCAGATTTTCCATAGTTCTAATATTTCCATTTATTTAAAAAAAAATGTAACCAAATCATTAAAATGATATGCACCAGCTAAACATAACAAAACATGCATAGAAACAATTATGTTCATAAACAGCTACCCTAAGATAGAAGGGACGCGGTTGCTAATCGAGCCGGCCATATTTCAACAATGATACAGCTGCCAGTTGAATCGTGGCTGTATCATTGCCGAAATGCTCGGCAGATATAAAAGTACTATTGGAAACCGGTACATATTTTCAACCCATTCCTAATAGTGACAGGCTGCGGTGGGCAGAGGTTAGGGTTAGGCCTAAGGAAGAGAGGGTTAGAGTTAGGGCTTAAGGGGAAGGTTAGAGATAGGCTCCAGGACATGGAGGGTTAGGGCTCAAAGAAGGGGAAGGTTAGGTTTAGGCTGCGGGAAACATAGAGTTAGGGGAGGGTTAAGGTTATGATTAAAGGCTTATCTATCGGTGGAGAAATTTCTGGGAGTCACAGCAACACCACTCTCTAAAATGGACACTGCCATCAATTGCTGGCAATCACCATTCAACATCCCATTAAATTTTATTTATTAACATGTTTTATATAGCACAGAAAAAAATATATTAAAAGGTATCTAGAATTAACAGAGCCATGGGCATGTGTTCAGCCTTCTTTTGTGCCCCCTTATATGTGTTCAGCCTCCTTTTGTACCCCCTTATGTGTTCAGCCTCCTTTTGTGTCCCCTTATATGTATCAGCCTCCTTTTGTGCCCCTTATATGTATCAGCCTCCTTTTGTGCCCCGAAGAGAGGGTTAGAGTTAGGGCTTAAGGGGAAGGTTAGGGATAGGCTCCAGGACATGGAGGGTTAGGTTAGGGGAGGGTTAAAGTTATGATTAAAGGCTTATCTATCGGTGGAGAAATCTCTGTGCATCCAGCCTCCTTTTGTGCCCCCTTATATGTGTTCAGCCTCCTTTTGTGCCCCCTTATGTGTTCAGCCTCCTTTTGTGCCCCCTTATATGAATCAGCCTCCTTTTGTGGCCCTTATATGTATCAGCCTTCTTTTGTGGCTCTTATATGTATCAGCCTCCTTTTGTGCCCCTTATATGTATCAGCCTCCTTTTGTGCCCCCTTATATGAATCAGCCTTCTTTTGAGCCCCTTATATACTTATACAAGTATACAACATTTTTATTAAAAACCTTAAGTCACTTGCCTTCCTTTACCTTCTCCCTCTTGCTCCTTCCTCTGCGGCGCAGAAGAACGGTAGTGGATACCTCGTAGCATTATTCAATTAAAAAGATTTAAGATCTGTTATCTGATGCGGCCGGCGTCTGTATGAGCTACCGTTTATGTGACCGCGGCTGCGTGACCTAAAGGGGCTTCCCTACTGGGGCACAGCTTGCCCACCCCTAGAAATGGCCATGTATATCAGCTGCAAAATTCTCTTGATATGGGGGTCTACCTCCCCACTTCTCAAATCTACCCAATATTAAAAACCAGCCAGGGAATCTAGTGCTACAGTAAACCTAAAATTAAATAGACAGCAAGATGGTAGGCAGCTGACCTTGAAAGGTAAAATTAAAAAGTATAATCCAACGCATATGATAATAGAGTCCTCCCGGATGGTCCACGGCCCGGGTTTCCGTGGTCCCTAAATAATGATGAAAGGGGAAGGATAGTCTGTGTATTGGTATTGGGAAGGTTTCTGGTGGTTCAGTGCATTCATCTCTGACATGTGTTAAGCCATTTGTTGCTCTTTTTCAAAGTGGTTCCAGTGGTGCACTGTAGTGCTGGATTCTCTGGCTAGTTTTTAATATTGTGTAGGTTTTATATTACACCATAATATTATGTAGCAATTTACAATTTTTACAATCATTACAACATGATTGGGTAGTAAAAAATAAATTATATGTAAGGTTACAGTCTATAGGACATTGGGGATTGATACATAACGGTAAGTGTTGTTTATGGACCAGCTGGGTTGTATTGTAAAAGTGCTCGGTGCTCTATACGACCTCGTCACACAGTAGTGTTAGTAACAAAATTAGGGGAATTTAGGTATGGAAAGAAAAGTGTACATTTACTATACATTTTTCTGATATTACAAGCCCCTACACGTTTCCAAGCCTCAAGGAAGTATTTGGACATGGCTTTTCCCAGTTTATAAAAGCCTATCACTCATTATAATTTTTACTATCAATATTTATTGATTCAGGACCGGATTCTTACCTAAGGATTTTTTATCTTACGAGCGTTGTTATCTATGTTTAGCTACTACACATACGTAGTAACTAATTTATGCTATCTTTAAAGACCGCATGTACAAAATCTACATCTGAAAATGGTACGTAGATAGCGTAAAATAGTTACTACGCATGTATAGTAGCTAAACTTGGATAACTACGCTTGTAAGATGAAAAATACTTAGGTAAGAATCCGGTCCCCATTACTTACTGCATGTGACATATCTGCACAGAATAAATAGTTTAGAGATGCAGGGTCCTATTCAGAGATGCGTTTTTTCTAACGTCCGCAAATATACGCACGCACGTAGCAAGCCACCACTCACCAACACCCATGACACTCCCCTCTCATGGCTGTGCTATCGTACACTTACGCCTCCATAGAGCACCTCAAACTTTACGTGTGTACTTACGTGCGTATATGTATTCCGTACATGCAATTCTAGGTAACCGCGTCCTCAAAGACTCATTTAAATGCCTCCCCCAACCCTCTTTCACGTAACTTTTCAGGTACGTATTTCAACCCCGCCCAACCGAACGCATGTCCCCAAGTGCGATTCACATGTCCGTGCCTAAAGCACTTACATGCGTATATTCTACGTAACTTACGTAAATAAAGATACTACACATGCGCAGTTACAACATACCTAAAAATATGCACGCAAGTTCACGAAAACGGATTTGTGAATACAGCCCGCAGTATTCAACATAATAATGGTAACTGATTTGTGCAACATTTGTAATTCCTATGCATCCAGATTTGCATGGCTGCTAAACCTCCGCATAACTCCTCCTTTCTGCAAGCAAGGTATACAAACAGAGATTAGTTATTACACAACACAGGTAAAAGATCACGACCTTTAACCCCGGAGAATCATGATTTTTTTTCTACAATTCTAAGAGTTCTCATTAACACACAGGAGTTCAATGACCACCAGAGAATGACCTTTATTTTGAACGTGTACAAGTAAGTAAATGGTAAATTTGAGAAACTATGTTGATTAGCCATTTAATAATTAGTAATGTTGTATCTCAAAAATTTTGAGGGCTCAACTTTAACCATCTTTAATTCAATTAAATCAATGAAATTCAAAAATGTTATTGTGCTAAAAGATTCCACTATTTAGTCATATCCTTAGACATACAAATATTCTATTGCTTAATATAAAGCTATAAAATGTAGCTCACACTGTCTGGTATGTATACATGTTGTCATACCCAGCATGGATAAAGTTCCCAATTCTTACAATGATTGTCTGTCATATTAATTGCCAAATCCCAAGAAAACTGGAATAAAAAAATGTTGATGAAGGTGGAAAAAGAGGTTTTTCTAGTTACATGATCTTTGTTACATAAAAAGTTAATGCAAACCCTATTGCCATACTTACCTTTTCCTATTGTTATGCTACTGTCTATTACAGGGGTCGGAACCCACGGCTCTAGAGCTCACATAGACCGCGGCTCACACAGACACTGGCCAGATGCAGCCGGCTGTAAAGGGCTCCTACAGGAGATAGTACCAAATCTATGAGGCAGCGTTATTCTTTGAAATAGATTTGTCCCTGTATATCCATTACATGCACCGCGCCGCAGAGGAGGGAGCAGAAGCAGGAGGCAGAAGATAAAGACAAGTAAGTGAGTTTTTAATTTAAAAAAGGTTTATAGATATATAAGGGGCAAAAAGGAGGCGAATATTTATATAAAGGGGCACTAAAGGAGGCTGATACACTTATAAAGGGGGCACAATAGAGGCTGATACACATATAAAGGGGGCACAAAGGAGGCTGATGCACATATAAAGGGGCACAAAGGAGGCTGATACACTTATAAAGGGGGCACAATATAGGCTGATACACATATAAAGGGGGCACAAAAGGAGGCTGATACACTAATAAAGGGGGCACAATAGAGGCTGATACACTAATAAAGGGGGCACAATAGAGGCTGATACACTTGTAATGGGACACAATGGAGGCTAATACACATATAAAGGGGGCACAAAAGGAGGCTGTTAACATATAAGGGGCACAAAAGGAGGCTGAACATATAAAGAGGGCACAAAAGGAGGCTGAACGTATATATAGGGGGTACAAATGGAGGCTGATACATATAAATGGGGCACAACACTATAGTTTTTTTATACATAGCATAAAGGTAAAAACGATATATACAGTGTTATCTTCATTTTAGATGTCAAAAAGGTTTTGTGGCTCCTGAGGTTTTCTTTTCTGGGGGAAACAGGTCCAAATGGCTTTTTGAGTGTTTAAGGTTGCCTATCTCTGGTCTATTGCTATTCTACTGTATGTTTCCATGGCTTTCTTTTTTAGATCCGAATAGAGGTAAAAGCATTGGTGAAAATCTGCATTGCCAAGTCCTACAGTAACATTTCCAGCCTGCTTAGGTCGGGTCAGTGAATCAGGTCCCAGACCGGACACCTCAAATAACCTCTTACCTGGTCACAGACTATAGCCTAGGGTCGGGACTTTGTAAGGGGGAAGTGAGAGCAGGTGCATGGTTTCCATGGTAATTCCGAATACAGCAGGGCTACCATCGGGGGGGGACAGCCAAGACTATTGTCCTGGGCCCTGAGCTGTTGAGTAGCGGGCCCCTGTGCACCGGCCCACTGTTAAAGCAGGTATGCGGTGCCCCACCCCTATGTGACATCACCAATAACGGCTGTGTGCCTCTGTGTCAGGGTCCCGCATTTTCTGACAGCATCCATGGAACACAGAGATGGCAGCAGAGACACCCAAAAAAACAAAACTGACTTACAGCTGCATCTGACAGCCAGTAACAGGCACTGTCAGAACCAGTCCTGGTTTTATATATATTTGAAGGCCCCTTCAAATTTTTCACCTAGGGCTAAGGCCGCCTCCGGGACCGGGACCAGTATTATAGTCCCTAAACCCCTTTACAGCATTGGGGGTTGAATAATTTTGAACACAACTGTATATAACATGGGTCTGGCACATATGCAATAAACTATCAATATTAAGCTCTGAAGATATCTCGCTATTGTCTGAGAGCAGAGGACAGGCCATGGGAGAGTGTCTCTGTACCTCTTTTCCCTCCCCTCAGGGCCCTGTAGTAACACCACTGTTGATTAAATATATGAAAAAATAAATATTTTTTTTTATTTCTTACTGTTTTCCGGTGTTTTTATTATTGTAGGATTACCTTAGAACACATGTCTAATATTATTTAGCATTTTAATCATAACCATCAACCTTTCATACGTTAGAGATCTGTGGTCCAGATCTCATGCTGTCCATATATCTCCCGCTATTGTTCCATTATAACCAGTAATGGTTAATAAGATGCTTTGTGTGAACTGTTCTTTATTCGTTGGACATTTTTGTGTCAGTATTAAATTATTTCACAAACTCTCAAATTTTGTGTGGTAGATACTCATTTTGGGCCGTATTCACAGATCCGTTTTTTGCGCGGAGTGCCGTGCGTATTTTTAGGTTCGGAGTAACTGCGCAAATTTATGTTGATTTTACGCACGGAAGTCCATTAGGCACGTACTTGTGAATCGCATTTGTGGACATATGTACGGGGGGCGTGGTTGAAATCTGTACGGACAAAGTTACGTAAAAGTGGGTTAAGGGAGGCATTTAAATAACCATTTGAGGACGCGGTTAGCTACATACGCACGTACGTAAGTATTATACGCACGAAAAAGCAAACGTAAAGATAAGGATGCTCCATGGAGACGGAAGTCTATGAAAACCCGTCCGTGTGAGGGGAGTGTCATGGGTGTTGGCTTGCAACGTACGTGCGTATAATTGCGTACCTAGAACTAACGGATCTGTGAACATGGCCCTTTTTTATTTTATTTTGCTTTTTATCTTACAGAATTTTATAATTTTGGCAGTTTTTATAGACAAAAGGGTTTCAACTTTTCTCTGTGAAAAATGGAGACTTATTATTTTCATTTATTAACAGGTTTTTATATGGAGCCAGCAAATTACATATTACTTTACAATTATAAACAATCAATATAAAATAATACTAGGTCATAACAAACACACTGGGTTCAACCACTTGACTCTCTGCATCTAGAGGCACATAGCCAGAAAGACAGGCACATTACTCATGGGTTTCATTCATTCTGCCACAATTTTACCAATCTTAAGCTGGCCACACACTAGAGCGATTATCGTGCCGATTTAGCAATTATCGTGGATTGGCCGAATTATCGCTCTAGTGTGTGGTGCCGG
>WWET01001208.1:312350-337253 GCA_011038615.1 Limnodynastes dumerilii
GTGCAATAAGTAAAAGCAAAGCATTCTCCCTGCATGCATAGAATAAAATTAACTTGACTCCCCCTGAAATCAACATGGTTTTGCCCAGGTGTAACTTTAAGTTCTTATTTTCAGCCTCTGAATCAGGCCCAAAGTGTCTATATGGACACTGCCATAAAATGGTTATTGGGTACACACCTTTCCAATTATCAGCCAAATTATATGATTCACGTCCATTTAGTTCAATATTGGAAAAGTTTACACACTCCTGTGATCATGATTTGTTGTGATAAAAGAGGTCAGAGCTGGATCATATGTAAGGGCTTAGCCAAGCCCTTATTCTACAACATAGATGTCGGAATGAGGGGCAAGGTGACATCTCAAAATATGAAGGAGGTGCCCTCCAATGGCATTAAAAAAAAATCTGATTTATTTGATTTAAATCAGATTTTTGGGATTTAAATCAGATTTTTTAATATTTTTTTTTTTAAGTAAACAGCTTAATTTTAGATGTTTACACCTAGTTTTAGTAATACATTAATCATTTTTGAAGTGAGAACAGTAACCAAATGAACACAGTAATAAACAGTTGCTCTGAATTTCACTCAACCAGTTGTTTGAGTCTGAGTCAGATATGTACATGTCTTTGTCCACATCCTCACGTTTGTCCTCAACAGAAAAGGCTCTGTAGCATGCAACCAGCTTAGCTGCTTTTTCATTTCCCAATCTGTTGCGTGTTTTGGATTGTACAATACCATACGTAAAAAAAATACTTTCAATTCTTGCACTTTATGAAACTACGGAGAACATATGCTTCAGAAGATTTACTACAGAAGTGTCTACTGAAGTTGAGCTGCATAGGACATCCACCAGACTAGAGGAGATACTTGGCGTAAAGTGTCCACATCAAACATGTATGGTGCAAATGGTTTCATGGATGCACGGAAGTTGATGATGATCGGCATAATTTGACGATTATTGGCAGGAGCAAACTCTATAGCAGTCTCAATTTTGTTTTGATTTAAATCATGATTTAATCATTTGATTTAAATCGTTGATTTAATCATTTGATTTAAATCGCGCAGCCCTGCACAGAGACACGTCAGTGTCATTCAGTGAGCAGAGAGCGTGATGTGGAGGAGAGGAGAAGAAGAGCTTCAGCAGGGTCAACGTAAGTTTGCAAATGGAGGGGGCGCCAAAACAGCGCTAAGTTATTGCCCCCCACCAGCAAACAAAAGTTGTGACGCCCCCGCTGTACAATTTAAATTCCTTCCACCATGTGGACAAGCTTTTATTCATACCATCCCGTTCAGTCCTGCTGTCAAAACAACTTCCAGCATGGAAATCTGTATTTTGAGGATTCAGATACGTGCTGGAAGTCGGCAGTGTGCGCATACACACATGTTTATGTAGCCGTTCTCTGCATGCAGCATGTGGAACATAGACACTACTATTAAAGCTGGATCCAGTCAGCAGTGTAGCAAGAAGGTGAAATAGTCTAGGAAATGTGATAACCTTCTATGGGGTGTGCTTTACTGGTATAATGATCTGTTTTGTAACAGACAGTTGAGCGTCGCCCTAGAAATTGCTGGCAGTCTCCATTCTTGAAAGTGGCGGTGGTGCAACTCTCAGAGTCGTGAAGCTTTCCCCACCAACAAGTAAGCCCTTTATCCTAACCCTAACCCTCCATTTCCCACAACCTAACGCTAACCTTTCCTTTCTTGAGCCCTAACTGTCACCCTTCGTTCTTGAGGCCTATCCATAACCTTTTTATATATTTGCCAAGCACTTCGGAAATAATACATTCGCAATTCAGTTGGCGGTTGTATCAATATCGAAATACTTCTGACCGGGAACAACATTCCCTTCTATATAACTTGAGATTTCTCATGTAATTAAAGGAATGATCCAGTACTCAAGATAAAAAGACTTTCCATAGTCCGTCTGTGGCTATTCAAGTCTTCCAAGTCCCAGAATGCTTTTCCAGGTATGAGCTAAGCCTATGCTGTTGCAGCATGTTTGGAGATGTAGTTTTACAAAACTTGGTTGGCAGTCATAAGCAAGTTGAGAATTGTTTAGGGCTTTAATGATAAAGAACCAGATTCAGAATTGCCATCCTCCATTATGAAGCAGACTGTTACGTACAGGGGCAGGTGTGCAAAAGTTAAAGTAGGGCACGGAAATACTGTACATACGAGGGAGATTATTAAAGGGTTCAATAGTAAAGAGACAGGGTAATGATAATATTTATTTAGCTTGTTTAGTGTGCCCCACTTTAGCTGGTCATACACTAGAGCAGTTATTGACCTGATCATCCAATTTTTAGGTGATAATTGATTATGTAATTATTGTTTTAAAATGTGTCCTAGAAATTTTTCTCTAATGGAAATCAAAATACAACGTGGATTGGATAATTCAATATTTAGACTAAACTATAGCTACTGATAATGCCTAGAGTGTAGCCATTTCCCAGTTAGCTTACCCTGTACATCCTCCTGTAACTCCTGGCTGGAATTTTCCCATCTCTCTAACGCCATAATTATAAAATAATAAAAAATAATAAAGTAATGAAAGCTCTCCATTCTGCAAGAGAGGCAAAGCTTTCATTACTATATTACTGCTATTACCGATAGTTATGGAGCCAAAGAGACAGGAAGACTCTGTCCAGGAAGTGGAGATGCCACACACTGAGCCATTCTGCTAGCTGCAAGGGATTCCTGCCAAGATTGACAGTAGGTTGTGCTGCCAATCAGTGCCAAGACTGACAGGTGGCCAACAGTGCCAAGATTGTCAGGAATCCAATGCAGTCAATCAGTCCTAAGACTGACAGGAGGCCTGCATCAACCGCTCAGTTACAGCAGACCCTTCGTCTTCAGTATGGATTATGGGTCCCAGCAGGAAAGGTGAGTAGTGCCAATATCTCACCTGTTTATTGGGCCACCTCCTTCTGTGACCAATAATATGGGCAGCTTTACTCAAACTGCACTTCCCAATGTCAGAATCCCTCCCCTTGAAAACTCAATGAACAGTATTGTTTATATTATTTTTAAATGTTATATTATTTACTGGTACTGGTATAACTTACTTCTTACAATTAATTAATTACTGAAATATGAATGCCTCAACAAAACTGTATCAGACTATACTTGTCATTAGCAGTTCTGCATTTGATACTATGGACCTACGGTCATGCAGTTACGGCAATCCAGATCTGGAAGCAACTTCCGTCTGCAGAGGTGTTCCATGTAAGGACAGGGGCTTTCCAGTGTAGATTAAGGGTGTTTTCCAAATGTAGAATGCATTTTTTTTTTTTTTAACATTCTAGTCTGAATCAGGCCCTACGGAACAGACTGCAACAATCACAACAATCCTTTCTACAATAAGTGGAGGTGGTGACTTTCTAGAACAAAAATTGACTTTTCCAGACAAAAAAAAGTCTGACTCACAGCAATGATGAGCATTGTTGATGTGAGACATCATTGTTACTGTAAACGAAAACCAAAATCCAATTCTAATCTTCCCTAGACCACATATTTCAGCACTTCATCTTCTAGTGACTTCATGAGGGCAGATGTAATTTAATGGAGATATAATTACACAAACCACAATGCACTAATAATCCTGAGGGAAGTTACCCAACAGTTATAGGGGATTATAAGGAGCATACAGGACTTACTATAGTAATAGTAGCATTTTTAACAACAAAAATGATCAGTAGTTTGGTCTGAAGGAGAAGTAGTCTTAGCCTGTGGCAGGGAAAACATCTGTGTATCAAACACAGGAGAACAATCATTTATTTCACCATCAATATGCCACACCCAGGGAGAAAAAGATAAATATATATTTCAAGATGTTACAGATCAGGGGAAACACCCTCCTCGCATCACATGATCAATGACAAAATGAATTGCATGCATGCAGAGCTCCATTTATCATATAAATATAACAGAACCCTATACAAATTCTATAACATACACAGTCTTGTAATCATAGTACAGTATGTTGTAGCTATACAATCAATCCATACATATTATTCAATATAAGAATGAATTCACACCTCACAACAATTTATAGTCTTATAGTCTTCAGTATAAAGATCATGCAATCACAATTCTGATTTCAGTTCTGGATGGATAGGGGATAGCTTGCTGTATTTGTACACAGTCTAACAATTTTATTGCAGGAAAAGTAAAGTATAATAAATGTATGGGGTGGAGGAAAATATAGACATGAGTCCAAATACTTAGAGCACACCCAAAATGTTGTCTATATAGTAGCACAACAGGCATGTCAAACTCAAAGCCCCAGTTAAGTTAAGAAATATTGGACAAAAGATTGTGTGGTCCACAAGAAACATAGTCTCATATGCAGTTTTTCTCCAGCTCCCAGAAATTCCCCATTCATATGTTTCCATCTCTTAGTAATTCCCCGTTCTTATGTCTCCAGCCTCCCCAGTATTCTCCATCATGTCTCTTTAGCTCCCAGTATTCCCATTATGTGTCTCCAGCTTCCCAGTATTCCCAGTCATGTCTCCCCAGCTCCCAGTATTCCCCATCATGTGTATCCAGTTCCCAATATTTCCCATCATGTGTCTCCAGCTCCCAGTATCCCACATCATTTATCTCCATCATCCCAGTATTCCTCATTCAAATGGCTCCAGCTCCCAGTAATATACCATTCATAGTCTCCAGCCTCCCTTGTTTATACCTTACTTACTTTTTATGCCTTCCATCCGTGTCTCTCCTCCGCCGTGCAAGCCATCTTCCAACTCTTCTATGTGATGCTGGCCAATGCAGCAGTTATACAGGACAGCTGAAAAGGGCTTTGCAATCAGCTGTCCTGCTTAACTGCTGCGGTGGCTGATTACAGGCCCTTTTTTTTTAGCAACGATCGGCGGACCTCCCTGTGTAAATTGGGGCCACAAAATTAAAGCTATTGGGCCGCTTACAGCCCACGTGCCACGAGTTTGTTATGTTTGGCAGTACATAATAGATATAACTCCATCTTAAAATGATAAAAACGATGATTATATCTGTTGAATTTAATTGTAGGATTATTTTGGCTTTTGGAGCTATTGAAGGGAATTGAGTGGAGTTATACTTTTTCTGACTCTATTGATGTACTTTCCTATGTCATCCATTTTGGACATAACCTTTTACCCCAGTAAAAGCTGGAATTTGCATCTTTATGGCTCCACATGCTCAGTTTTTCTGCTACTGCACTGGTTTATTTACCCTCATCGGATTTTAATTTTGCTTATTCCTAACAGGATTACTGGGATTAAGTTCCAACACATTTAGCATTTTTTGGAACAAATACAATGAAACACAGTGGACTTCATTTTCAACACTGATGCACACCATAAATCCATTGGGCTGGATCCAGAACTACGTCCGTCTTCTTTTAGACCGCATTTACGCAATCTACGTATCGAAACGATACGCAGATTACGTACAATAGCTACTACACATGCGCAGTAGCTATTGTTCAGTGAATTACGTCCGTCTATGGAAGATGGACGTAGTTCTGGATCTACCCCATTGTGATTGTACTGGGACTTGGGAATCAACTACATAATGCATTTGCTCTTCTCCTTTTAGAGACACCTCTGCTAAATAACTGTGTTTAGCTCTCTGCGTGCCCTTGGCTCTGCTCCATCCATGTTTTTATTTTCTTCTGGTCATAGGGTCTGATTCAGACTTAAGAAGGATCTTAAAATAAGAGAGGAAAGTTACTCCTGGGCTAAACCATGTTGATTGCAGGGGAGTCAAATTTCATCTGTTGCAAACAGTATTAGAGTTGAAAGGTGGCGTTTTTAGCCCAAGTCTAAATAACAGTGTAATAGTAAAGCTGGTCAGCATCTGTGTACGATAAGCAATTCAAAGATAAATATCTGCATGCAAAGAATACAATTAACTCCCCCCCAACGATCCTAATAACAATGGACCCGACTTAAGGGCATAGGACCCGACTTAAGGGCATAGGGCCAGATCCAGACTTAAGTTCATTTTAAGTATGCATGTGTACCGTAGTTACGCACTACTAAATATAATGCACTCCCCCACGCACGCACATAACTTAGCTGATTTACAAGTTCAAAATCCTACCTTAACTTTTCCATGCGTATCTTTGGTCATAGCTGATTCACTGCGGAAGCTACTGTACAGCTTCTGGTATCCGAAAAATGTATGCAAGAATGTGGGCACTCGCCCTGCACTCCTGCATGCAGAATGCAATGCCGTGCAGTGGACGTTACCATAGCCTTATCTCTGTGCAATCCGTTCCATCCAAAAACTTAAATTAAATTTTATTGAAAAATCAAAGAAGTGGCTCTAGCAAACCTTAGAATTTGCAGCTCCACTAAACTGTTCTACACCTTAAGTAAAGTCTCTCCATTTTATGGCATTTCAGCATTCTTGGTACATAGACATTTCTGCTTTATTTTGAAGATCTAAAGAGAGCCAAATCCACCCTGTCCAGTGCAAGGAACACTCCAAATCCACCCTACTGCTTCCTCTACTAGAGCTACCGTCTGCTGTGTTACCTGTCTCTTATTCTGCAAACCTATCCATCACAGTAAAAATCTCTAGCCACCTGTGTATCTTAGGATAGACAGAAAGCTGAAATTTCAATGTGATTTGCAATTTGTAAGTGACCGCCAGCAACCATTATGGCCTGAACGACCAAAATGTCATATAGGTTTCTCAGTTTTTAAATTAAAAGTCCCAAATGAAATGGATAATTGCAAGATAGTTATTAAATCATTCAACACTTTCTGTAACATTATTGATGATAAAAAAAAAGGCATTTATAGTATTGCAAGATGGACATTTGATGCACCTGCTCATTTAGAACCCAAGTATCGGATTCAGACCTAAAAATATTAGGCCATCTGCCACTTATACACGCAAAGTGTGCACCCCCCAGATGTCACGCTAAATTTCCAATAGGATTTCCATCTGACTGGGCGATTCTTCCTCTCCACCCACACAAATTACAAAAGATGGGCAGGGGGAAGATGTAAATTTTACAGTAGGTACAGGGTATTGTAGATACACGTAGATCAGCGGTCATACGGATTGCTGATCCGCGCGCATCACTTATGGCAGGAATATATCAGCATAACTACCATAAAGCCTCATGAGAGTGGGGAGTGACAGGGAGAGTGCACGTGTCAGGTATGATGCCTCTTTGTATGGCATGTGTTCTAACAATCTCTGATGCAACAGTCAAGAGCATTACAGAATACAAAGTATACATGGAAAAGACACTGGAATCACTGAGCTCAGTGTATAAAGAAACATAACTTGTCACAAGCAACTGTAACAGGTGAGACAGACACTACTATCAGCTTATCACTCTCAACCGTTTAATGTAAAGATTAATACGTCTTCTGTTTCATGCTTAAACTGGGTGTGGTATACAATTTAAAAGTAATTTTTGAAACATTAATATACTTGACAACATTAAGTGGTCAGTGTATGAATGTCTACAATAACTTAGCAGACAGGATTAATTTACTGACAACACTAAAATATTATTATACAGACCTTAATGGTATTTATTGGAAATTTGGACACAAACACTAACACTACCCTTACCCTAATCCTTATGCTGCAGGTAACCCTAATCGCCCCCTTACTGCAGTCTAACCTTAGCCCCCCTCACCACATTCCAACCCTAAATGTCCCCTTACCACAAAAGCTAAAGCCGTTATTTTCAATTGATAAATGTATATTTTTCTTGGTGTGATGAGTGAAGTGAGTATGTGTACAAAAATAAAGCTGGCTCTATATACAATATCCCAGCAGATGCAGCCTTTAGCCATTCCAGTGTTTTAAAACTACAACTCCAAGCATGCTCTAGCAGAATAGATACTGTATATCAGATACTTGGCAAAGCATGATGGAACTTTTCCCAGCACCTGGAGCGTTCAGTTTGCCTATCCCTGCACTATCCAATAATCCTAACATTGGAACTGATTCACAGTTAAGAGTAAAATTGCGAACTTACCTAAATTACGTGAAAAATCTGCAATACCGATTCACAGAAAAGAAAGAACCCAGTTAACCACTCCATGTCAGGAGAGCTACGTAAGTCTTTCCTTGGTATAATTAGGTACGTATGGCCTTTATTAGCTGTGTATCGGATGTGTGTTTAGGTAAAATTTGCTTATGATTCAAAGATACGTAACTAAACGCATTGATTAGGCTTTGGAAAAGTAAAGAAATGTTTATTACTAAAAACAGCAAGTACTCTCATTAACATTTAAACAAAATTAAGCATTAAAAATACAATTTAAAATAAGAAAATTCATGACATACATAAAAATAAACAGAAACTGCATGAAGATGGAAATACAATGATCAGAAGACTTTCATAAAACATTTTAAAAGATAAACAATTTAAAATTAAAAGACTGCATGTACGAAATCTACGTAACAAAATACTACGTAGATAGCGTAAATTATTTACCCTGCGTACGCATAAGCACAGCACTTAGAAATCGGCACGTAACTTACCAAAACACGTGGTTGTGAATCTGGTCCATTGTCTTCAGTCTTTATAGTAATCAGGGAAACATTCAGTTGAACCAAATACACATGATCACAGATTCTCTAAGATGACCCCTTCCTCTAGGTACAATATACTTAGTGTCTGTGCTTCTAACAATCAGTTACTATGGTAACGATATAGTAAAATAAAAAGCGCTTAAAAACCAGATTACATATTATTTTAAAATAATTAAAAAAAAAAACTCCCACTGCTGGAATCTATAACATTATCAAATATATACATATCAACTTTAAGCCACATGGAAAGACCAATTGAAAACATACAGTTGCAAGAAAAAGTATGTGAACTCTTGAAATTACCTGGATTTCTGCGTAAAGTGGTCATAAAATGTGTTCTGATCTTCATATAAGTCACAACAATAGAAAAACAAAGTCTGCTTAAACTAATACCACACAAACAATTATATGTTCTCATATTTTTATTGAACACACCATGTAAACATTCACAGTGCAGGGTGGACAAAGTATGTGAACCCCTTGGCTAAGGACTTCTCCAAGAGCTAATTGGAGTCAGGAGTCAGCCAACCTGGACTCCAATCAATGAGATGAGAATGGAGGTGTTGGTTAAAGCTGCCCTGCCCTATAAAACACACACCAGTTTTAAGTTTGCTATTCTCAAGAAGCATTGCCTGATGTGAACCATGCCTCGCTCAAAAGAGCTCTCAGAAGACCTACGATTAGGAATTGTTGACTTGCATAAAGCTGGAAAGGGTCACAAAAGTATCTCTAAAAGCCTTGATGTTCATCAGTCCACGGTAAGACAAATTGTCTATAAATGGAGAAAGTTCAGCACTGTTGCTACTCTCCCTAGGAGTGGCCGTCCTGTAAAGATGACTGCAAGAGCACAGCGCAGAATGCTCAATCAGGTGAAGAAGAATCCTAGAGTGTCAGCTAAAGACTTACAGAAATCTCTGCCAGCTCTCCCAGGATACCGGGAGAACTGCCAGAATTTTTGGGAGTCTCCAGGACATCCCGGGAGAGTCGGCAACTATGTACTACACCCAGCATATACAGTTTGTCAGGAACCCGGACCACCTACGTCAGAATCCCTGACTTGGAAACCCAAAGGCCACCACAAGCCACTGCTGTCCACAAAAAACATTGCTGCACGTTTGAAGTTTGCAAAAGGGCACCTGGATGTTCCACAGCACTACTGGCAAAATATTCTGTGGACAGATGAAACCAAAGTTGAGTTGTTTGGAAGGAACACACAACACTATGTGTGGAGAAAAAAAGGCACAGCACACCAACATCAAATCCTCATCCCAACTGTGAAGTATGGTGGAAGGGGAATCATGGTTTGGGGCTGCTTTGCTGCCTCATGGTCTGGACAGATTGCTATCATTGACGGAAAAATGAATTCCCAAGTTTATCAAGACATTTTGCAGGAGAACTTAATGCCACCTGTCCACCAATTGAAACTCAACAGAAGATGGGTGATGCAACAGGACAACAACCCAAAGCACAGAAGTAGATCAACAACAGAATGGCTTCAACAGAAGAAAATACGCCTTCTAAAGTGGCCCGGTCAGATTCCTGACCTCAACCTGATTGAGATGCTGTGGCATGACCTCAAGAGAGCGATTCACACCAGACATCCCAAGAATATTGCTGAACTGAAACAGTTTTGTAAAGAGGAATGGTCCAAAATTTCTCCTAACGTTGTGCAGGTCTGATATGCAACTATAGGAAACGTTTGGTTGAGGTTATTGCTGCCAAAGGAGGGTCAACCAATTATTAAATCCAAGGGTTCACATACTTTGTCCACCCTGCACTGTGAATGTTTACATGGTGTGATCAATAAAAACATAAGAACATAAAATTGTTTGTGTGGTATTAGTTTAAGCAGACTGTGTCTATTGTTGTGACTTAGATAAAGATCAGAACACATTTTATGACCAATTTATGCAGAAATCCAGGTAATTCCAAAGGGTTCACATACTTTTTCTTGCAACTGTCTATGCTAAGATCAGATATAAACAGGGGAATCACAATATACGTACGTTATGATAGCAATCTGTGTTAGAAAGTACAGTAGGTATAATAGTAAATCCAGCAGTTGTGATATAGCTCTTACTCTTTCTTCAGAGAGCACTTGCTATAATAACAGGCATATATTGTGATTGCTCTATTTATATCTAACACAGTATTAACACAAGTGTTTTTTTTTTAAATAAATGTTCCATTTTATTGTATAAGTTGTTTCATTGTTATGCAAACAGTAATATAAGGTAAAGCCATCAAAGACGAAAAAAAGCTGAGTGCAAGTAAGTATTGCTAAGAGAGTGTAGGCCTCACTGCAGTAAAAGGAAGTGAACGGTAGAAAGACAAGGAGGGCTGTGCGGGGAAATGATGGACGAGGGTGGGCGGGTGAAACGGGTTCCTGGCTCTGCAGATTTCTCTATGAGCGTTAGAATGACAATTTTTAGGGTGTTTTTCCTTCAAAAATAATGCTTGGAAAGCTTTGCATTTAAGCAGTTTTGTATCATATAAAGAACTGTTTAAAGAAATGTTTAGCTTTGACTTTGATGCTCATCCTAATATCTATTAGTAAATTCTTCTTTTCCCTGGAAGATGAATTCACCAGAAAATGTTATTGTGCAATACCATCTGCATTATATTAAAATACATGAGATTTCTGTGTGTATGGACTGCTCACCTTCCGTGGATGCTGATTAATTATATTTAATCAGACAGGGCCACACCTAGACTAATGATCCCTCTACACCTGCCCTAAGCAGCGGGATCCAGCCTTTCATACCGGCTTCTTCACCATCCACAAATGAAATGTGGACAGCGAGGAAGTCTGCATACTACAAAGGGCATTCAACACGCCCTCACTGTACTATTTACATACTACTCTCCACCCACATAACAGAAGCTCTTCCGCTTTCCACACTGTACCACCTATCAGAAATGGTACCAAGTCAGAAATCTGGATCCAGATCCATCATGGTAATGCAGAGATTGGAAAAACAACCCTTTCAGTAAGGCTGGATCCTGTCCTTGTTGCCTAAAGAGCAATTGAGGATTAGAAAGCTACAATGCAGGAAGGAGTTTTCCAATTATCTATCTGTATTACTGGGCCTTCCGCCAGGGTCAGGTGGGGGATTGGCTGCCATAACCGGTCTCCTGGCCTCAAAGCACCTTCCTTTGTTACGCTGCATCTTGTCGTTAATTTCAGCTGCCAGATCTGCGACCTCTGAAGGATACTATCTTTTCCAACTCCTATAACTCCTCTCTGGGCTAACACTAATTTTTCGCTTTGTGTTTCCCTTTAGTCTTTCTGTGCATGGCTTTAGAGAGGTAGTGGACCTCCTAGAAAATTGCCAGTGTGCCCCGTTGGATTCCTCACAACAGCAATTGAACTCCCAACAACAGCAAGAAAGGGTGTTTGGAGGAAATGATCAAGCACACCTTCTGCTGCCTGCTCCCAGAACAGTGGAAAAGGTCACTACAAGTCCCCAATGGACCAATTGGGTAATTGTTTGTGTGTATTGGAATATGGGCGCTGAGGGTATAAAGCCTGAGGGGGTGCTGTCAAGTCTTGGTAAATAGCGTACCAATGTGAAGATGAAGAAAAATAAGTATTGAATCAAATCAAATATAAGATGTGCTGCAAAGTACTGAGTGCTATCTCTTCACAAAGTTTGGTGGCAATAGTCAATTTCGGCTGATAGTGAATACAACTTAGTGATGACCTGACAGCACCCACCAGGACAAACACCCTCAGCGCCCATATCTCCAAACCATTAGGCTGGATCGTTCAAATTTGATGGAACAATCATTGCAACCAGTCAGGACTTTTACCATATAACAGGTGGAGGTGTCCTGCTAATATGTGACCGCAACATGTATAAAAGTATATAAATGAAAGAAATTTTCTAGAGGTTTGTAATCAACGTATGTACATTATAAAATAGGTAAGAATATAACACTAGCAGGCAGAGCTACTTATTATAGCTACTATCAATTATAATGAATAGACAGTCAACAGGAGATATGTTTGCACCATAACAAGTAGATACAAGTGTAATCTGTAGCTATAGGTATCCACAAATACTTATATGGGTATATTCTGAACACTGAAATGTGAGAAATGTATATTATCGTTTACATTTGTTTTCCAGTAACTGATAAAACATAAAAACATCTAAAAGAAGGTTAAACTCAAACCAAAAACAATTAATAAAACACATACAAATAGATTAGGATGGAATCCAATAGATTATATATTCAAGGCATTGACAAGTGATTGTTCTCCTTTATACATACAGTGATGTAATATCCTGAACTATTGCAAACTGGAAAAAAAAATAAAGGTCAACTTTCTCTCTTCCCTTATACCCCATAACATTATGATGACAGTAGTTTGGATCTTTGTTCTACTATGCCAAGGTTTAATTTTCTGGCCACTGCATAACTCATCCTCTCTCAAATAATAATCCGATTTATCATGTGTATTAAAATGTATAAATAGAAATTATTTTGAAATGAATACTCCCTACCTCAAAACACAGAAGTGTAATGAGGGAAAGCCTTCCTCTGCCCCTCAAAATCAGTCTGTATTTGTTAGTCATGGCCTGCCCCAGAGTTCTTAAATGCAATTATTAAGAACTCCTAATGCCCCTTTCACACCGAGTCACACAAGGGATAATGAACACATCCCAGGAATACCTCTGGTATCACCAAGGACGGGAACATTGGGTTCCAGACCCAGGCTGATTCATTTACACTGACTCCCGACCAGGGTTAAAAATAAAAACATCCCATTCCATTTTTGTTTTTTTTTAACATTTAGTTTGTCAGTTGCAGAAGTGCTCACATTGGGCTGGATCCAGACTGTAAGTGCTTGACATAAGTTCCTCCTGGGCAAAACCATGTTGATTGCAGGGGAGTCATATATCATCTGTTGCAAACAGTATTAGAGATGAGAGGTGATGTTTCCTATTCCAAGTCTAAATAACAGTGTAATAGTAAAGCTGGTCAGTATCTGTGTGCCGTAAGCAATTCAAAGATATATCTCTGCATGCAAAGAATACAATTAACCTGACTCCCCCTGCAATCAACATGGTTTAGCCCAGGTGTAACTAATTTCAAGCACTTACTTAAGTCTGGGTCCAGTACATAGAAAGCAGGATTTGCTTTGTATAATAAAATGATCCCATTAGCCTTGAAAGTTGAAAGGTAGCATTCGGTACTGAAATGTGGAAATATATGAAATATGTTTGGCAGACATTTTTTGTTACCAGCATGCAATCAAATATAAGTCTATCAACCTATATACAAGAGCAAGAGCATTTTACTCAATATAAATACAGACAGCATGGTTGTGACTAATATACAATGCAGATAGCATTCTGATGACCCTTATGCCTAGCAATATTGTGATAAATGCATAGAATACAGAGTTTATTCATTACAATTCAGAACACCGGATGTATTGCTTATACTTCCGGTGTTTTTCGAAATTGTATACTGCCTACGCGTAGTCATTTTTTTTTACGTAATCTTTGTATCTGTTCTGAATACGACCCTAGATTCCTAAACTAAGGGACTATGCAGTGCAGACCTCCAAGTCTGTGGTTGCTATACACTGCAGACCTCGATTTAGACAGTACAATGCCCCCATATACAAGCCAATATCACAACGCTTCATTATGCAATTATGTTATCAAAAAGTAACCAGAAAATGAAGCATACCAAGCAAAAAAACTCTGCAATATAAAGTTACAAAAATGTGTCCCATTTTATTATGTCATTATGCTTTATGCTATAGTGGGTAAAAGTGACATCACAATGAATCAGAAATATCCACGGAATTTGCAACTTGTTTAATATAATTAATAATGGAATTTTTTCAAAATCTTTAGTTCTATATACAGTACATGGATGTAAAAGGAAAATAATGCTTAATTCTATACACAGTGTATAATATTGTAAACTTTTACCTCCATTCATACATAGTCACTATACCGGTTCACATTACATGCTAAGTATACATCCTGAGATAATGTCTACAGATGTATACAGAGCAATGCTCAGTGTACATTGCATCACCTTGTTTCCACTCTGTTCTAATGCTCTTTAGTAATCAGCAATTTACTGTATGCTGAAGAAGAGACACTGTAGAAATACAGTGTTATAAAGAAAACGTGGTGTTAACAAGACTACAGATGTTGTTTTGTTTGTTTTTTTGCAATATTCCAAACAAATTTTTCTGGTATAAACTGCAATAGACGGGAAAAAATTCACACTGCACATGTTCCCGTCTATTAAGGTAGCTGATTTTTATGCAACCCTCTGAGGCGCGCATAAAAATCTTTCTGGGAAAAGTATGCGGCATTAGCTTTGCACCCAAGTTATTTGCGGTGTGAAGCTAACTAAATCTGGCCCCAGGACTAAACCATGGTAATTGCAGGGGAGTCATATTTCATATGTTGCAAACAGTATTAGGGCCTGATTCAATTAGAATTGCGGCCTGCGATAGACGGTAAATTGTTCACGGTGCGTATTTTCCCGTCTATTACGGTACCCGATTTTTATACGCATCTCTATGAGGCGCATATAAAAATATTAAAAAGCCCAAGTTTAAATAACAGTGTGATAGTAAAGCTGGTCAGTATCTGTGTGCAGTAAGCAATTCAAAGCTATATCCCTGCATACAAAGAATACAATTAACTTGACTCCCCCTGAAATCAGCATGGTTAGCCCAGGAGTGACTTTCCTCTCTTATTTTAAGCACCTTCTTAAGTCTGATTTAGGACCAATGATTTGGACTATATTCTAAGCCCCAACTGTCCTTCTTTTTCCATTAGTTTGTATCAGGTTGTAAACCTACAAATACAGGAAACGCATTGGAAAACAGCTGATCATCAGAAAGACTGTCTCCTGTAAAGACCGCATCTCCTGCCATTCCCGGGTAAACAAAGGTTTTGCTGCACCATCGCGGTAAGAGTATCGGTCCTTAATACCAGTCAAATCTCTACAATTTTTAAAAAAAATTAAAATCTTTATTTGGTTACAAAGGAAACAACTGACATACAATCAGCAACATAACATCTCCATAGAGTGCAGCACAATGCAAGATGCAAAACCAACAAAAAACATTTATGGAGCTATACAATTTAGCATTGGATCTAGTAAGCTTAAGAGCAGCATTAAAGAACTAGATGTCAATCGCTAGAAAGTATGATTGATAACAATCAAAAGATATGTGATATGAGGGAAGGGGAGAGGATGGGAATAGGGGAGAGGATGGGAATAGGGGAGGGATGGGGGGAGAGTTAGGGAGCCAGGCCTGTTCATTATCAATTCAACTTAAACAATTTTAACTTTTATACCTGTATACTTTGAACTCTAAATTGAGACAAAATGACTTTTCTTTTTTTCATCATTACATTTTTATTAAAGACATGATTATGGGGTACAGAAAAAAGAAAGGGATGGGGAACTTTACAAGTAACAAACTGACTTTTTAAACACACAGCAGTGGGAACCCACAGCAAAAGAGTGAAGTCATTCTGACCACTCACTACCTTGAGGAAACGCCACATGTTGTTTTGAACTATATGTTGCAAAACGTATGACTTTTTTATCGTATATAAACCAATGTCATTACACATGCATAATGGCAGTGTGATCTTACAGCAATGTGCTTCAGTCCTTATGCAAATAAGATAATGCTCTATGTTCTGCAAAAATAAATCATCTGTTTTCTAACCTTCAACATTGTATTTCTTGTGAAGCGCTGAGGAGATAGAAACCTACATTTCTCAGGTGGCGACAGTACCTATCTCTCTCCATAGCAGCTCTAAATATTGCACTCAGCATACAAAATCCTTCTCTACTTACAAATATAGGTTCCTATACATCTGATGCTTTGTGATCGCAATGGCTGCATAGGGACCCGTATTTGTAAGTCTGATCCAATCCCATGAAAGTTATTTGGAACTTTATTCTTAAGTGTAAATTTTTTTCTAATCTAGCTAATACTAAAGACCCATATCCAGATTTTCCATGTGAGTACCACGTGATACACCAATCCATTATAAGTCTCAGATTTCCTTCTCTGGAGACGAGTAACTTCTTCCATATACAGAGCTCCAGAAATATTCAGGTCTTCTTGTGGAGGCTATGGCCCTGACTCAGACTTTGAAAATAAGAGAGGAAAGTTACTCCTGGGGCCTCATTCACTAAACGCGTTTTTTTAATGAAAAATCGCATCGCGGCCCATCGCCGCGATTGCCCCGCGATTTTTGTTGAAATTCACTAAGGTGCGATTTTTTCTAAACACACGCGATGCCCCGCGATGCATTTGGGGCTTAATCGCGGTGATTTTAATAAAAAAATCACAGCGATTAGCCCTTTAACTAATCGCGGCACATCGCGTGTGTTTAGAAAAATTTCTAAGTTTAGCATGTTTACAATGTATATCCATGCTGTAGCCACTAAATTACATCAAAGGTGATCGTTGTAATTCTTCGTTACAGTATGGATACAATTGTATCTATGCTGAACTGCGTGTCGCGTGTGTGTAAAAAAAAAAATAAAAAATAAACAAATAAATGAACCCTTTAAAAAATTAAATAAAGTGTTACATATGTAAATAAAATAGTCATCCTAGCTAACATTAACCCCTACATGTATGCACTTACCTTAGGAGGTCATCTCTCCTAATCTAAGTGTATCAAATAAAGTGTGACGTGTATAAAAATAAAAACATTTTTTTACAACTCACCATTAGCTGTCCGGATCTTGGGAGCCTTCAATTTTCATTTATCTGAAGTCTTCTTCTTCATTCTTTATTCTTTTGACGTCTTCATCCCTGAAGAGGACGACGGCAGCTCCTCACCTTGATCATGAAGAAGTCTTACTAACCTCCCACCAGTAGAGGGCGCTCTCAAGTTAAAGAAATTAACAGTACTACTCACACTTTATTTGATACACTTAGATTAGGAGAGATGACCTCCTAAGGTAAGTGCATACAGACATGTGTTTTAATGGTCGCGATCGGCACAAAAACATAAAATCGCATCTCTAGAGATGCGATTTTATGTCTCGTGATTTCAATGCGATTTCACCGCGATTCGGTGAAATCGCATTTAGTGAATTACAAACATTGTATGTTTGTAATAGAAAAAAGTCGGGGCCGCGATGTGCGGATCCGCGATTAAAAAATTACTAAATTCACGTGATTTTTTGCTTAGCGAATCGCCTTTGGCAATTTTTAAGCTAAAAATCACGTGATTTTTAGCAATTTGAGCTTAGTGAATGAGGCCCCTGGAGCCAGATTTACTAAGCTGCGGGTTTGGAAAAGTGGAGATGTTGCCCATAGCAACCAGATTGGTTACTAGACATTCTCTAGTATGTAATAGGAAAGTGAGAGTAAGAATCTGATTGGTTGCTATAGGCAATATCTTCACTTTTCCAAACCCGCAGTTTAGTAAATCTGGTCCCTGGGCAAAACAATGTTGATTTCAGGAGAAGTCAAATGTCATCTGTTACAAACATTATTATAGTTGAAAAGTGATGTTTCCCAGCCCAAGTCCAAATAACAGTGTAAAAGTAAAGCTAATCAGTATCTGGGTGCAGTAAGCAAAAGCAAAGTATTATCCCTGCATGCATAAAATAAAATAAATTTGACTCCCCCTGAAATCACCATGGTTTTACCCAGGAGTAACTTTCCTCTATTATTTTCAACTACTGAATCAGGGCCTATATCTACAGAAGGACATAAATACATTAGAGACTATGAAAACAATGACAACTAAAACAGAGCATGACAAGTGTCACAAAACATACTAAGGAAGAGTAAAGGAGAGCAGAGAAGGGGGAATGACAAAAGCTTTCAAAAACAGGATGGTGGCATTCCTCGAAAGAGAAGACATATTAGAACACAACGTCATACAAACAGCAGGGTAGTAGGTTATTATATATATATATATATATATATATATATATATATATATAGAAAAATATTATGACAAGTGTCACAAAACATACTAAGGAAGAGTAAAGGAGAGCAGAGAAGGGGGAATGACAAAAGCTTTCAAAAACAGGATGGTGGCATTCCTCGAAAGAGAAGACATATTAGAACACAACGTCATACAAACAGCAGGGTAGTAGGTTATTATATATATATATATATATATATATATATATAAATATAAGGAAAAATGACTTTACTGAAAGAGTAGCTGTAAAGTGGAGTAGCCTCCAATCAGAAGTGGTAGAGACTTGAGATAAACATGTCCTAAATCTTTAACAAAGCTATTAATTAAATATGATTAAAAGCCATTTATGGATTAATAAAAAAAATAAGAAATAGACAACCTGGATGTGTTGGTTGGCTATTGAATTCAGAGGTTAATTCCTGTAGTGTAAAAACCCAGGCTACTGCTGTGTGTCCCCGAACTTCATTCACTTTTGTTTTTACCATTCACACTGGGCAATATCCCGGGTTTTTTCAATCTGGGTCTCACTTTCTTTCTGTGAGACTTGGGTCTCACCTTTCATACTGGGTTGGATCTGGGAATAACCAACTGTCCCGGATCTGACTCCTGGGGGCATTAGACTCAGGTAAAGGCAGTCACACCCTTTCACACTGAGCCTCGACCCAGGCAATATTCCAAGTTTTTGGCTCAGTGTGAATGGGGTATCAGACACTTAATTATGACAAATATATTTTTATGGTAACCTTAAAATACCCATAGGGTATGTAGACTGTAAACTGTAGAAAAGGCAATGAGATGTTGCCCATAGCAACCATGAGATTATAGCTCTTATTTTCTATTACATACTAGAGAATGTACTAGAACTAGAATCTGATTGGTTGCTATGGGCAACATCTCAATTTTTTATTTTTCACAGTTCAATAAATCTAGCCCCTAGACTGTACAGCAACAGGGCACTAAAAGACTAATCCAGAGAAGGTGTAACAGTAAAAAAAAAACAAAAAAACATTTAAATGTTGAGTAAAAGTCACACAAAGCCACTTATAAAAGAATGATCTATGTCCTGCATCCAAATCAAAATTCTACAATCTTTTTTTTTTTTTTCTATAATCAATGTTTCTCCTTTAAACATTGCTTGTTGAATGCACATCTCACGTCTGTAAGTCAACATAAAATGTTGTATTATCTGTATGACTAAGCAATACCTTGAAGAAAGATATAGTTTATATAAGGAGAAGATGGTTTAGTGCCTCCTATGGGAAAGTGAACAAACATATCAAACAAGACTGATTATAGGGTTTTAGGTATTTTGCTGTTTTGCATTAGATATACTGATTTTACACAGCTTTTATTCTATTACATGGTAGGAACTTTAGCTTTAAAATCTAGTTGCAAGTATTATGCACAGTTGAAATAAAAAAAAAAATATTTTTTTAAATATTTATTTAAAGGGTTTATTTTTAGAGACTTTCAATACAGGTAAACATGCATTAAGTAGCAATGTATACAGCAGACATCCATAGAAGTCATATAGCGACAATTTAATATCACAGCACTGCAGTATATTATGAATTGTATTGGATAATTTCTATAGTTCAAATGTTGATTATGGTCTTGAATGCGGCACTGGATAGCCCCATTAAATGTCACTATAGAAGAGCCAGATCACCTGTGTTTAAAGGGGTGATACAGATAAACGTTGTATGGATGTGCTGGTGTTTGCGCCATCTAGTGGTAAGAGGAGATGAGGGGTGAGAACAGCTGAAGATCTGCATCTTGTGAGATGCTAAGGGGATATATTGTAGTAAAAATATTTCCTTGTTTGAGATATTGACATGATATATTATCATAGTGTCTTTCAAATTACAACTATACCTAAACAATAACTTTCCACTGCTATAATAGGACAATGGACTTGATCCAGACCTCCACGAAGAAGGAGTGTGAGAATCTCCACATGGGAGGGTAGTGCACTTCCATGTCACTCCCCCCAAGCACATACTAATGAGTCCAGAACCCTACATTATCTTGTCTACACATAAGGTTTAACGTGTGGACAAGATTGTATGTTAGAGCTGTACCCAGCCCTTACCGTACGAATAACATAGGAAGTCCAGCCCCACATATGAAGCACAGGACACACAGAAACAATGGGCCAGATCCAGACCTACGCTCTTGATCCGCCTTTGTGTGTAGCGTATTTACGCTTGCGCTGGGCACTCCCCTTGCATGTGCGTAGTTTGGCCGTTTTATGCCTACCAAACCCTACCCTAACTTTGCAGAGCGTAACTGCTGTCATCCGTAGCGCCTATACGTACTTACAAGGCTAAGCACGCCCATACGGTACAATTTAAATGTCTCACCCCGTCTCCGAAGCGTAATTACGGCTTTTGTACGGTTACGCTGCTGTTAGGATCCTGGCCTGTACGCTCTGAGTAACGTCCCGTAACATCTGCCGCGCGCATGCGCGGTAAGTACTAATGAGCGATTTTACGCTCACGGCAAGTGTGAATTCACGGGCGGCCGTAGTCTGGATCTGCCCCAATATCAATACCTAGTCCATTCCCAGGCTTATTGGCATGCACATTAATGAATGTCAGTCGGATGGCTGGATCCAGTCCAGTATACAAATTAACTTAAAGAACTTTATTAACGACACATAAAACCAGTTTAAATCACTGTACATACATACTCAGGATGCACTGTGCTGCTTCTTTTAAATATTATAAGTAAAATAGACATTTCTAGCCACAATGTAGTTTATTAGTGTGAATAAAAAACCATGTTGGTTGAGAAATTGTGTTCTATATTGACTCCTTGTTGCCATGTCCCCCTTTCTCTGTTTACAGATTCTGCCACATGAGCAGAAGATTCCATGAATCTCACAGTCTGTTTGTCATCCGAGGACTAATTGATTGCTTTACTCCAACCACCAAGTGTATTGTCTGGAGGAAAGAGTTTGCTTATATCCTGATATAAACATACCTCAATGATCTCATTGCTCCCATACTCCTCTCTGACTATAGTAAAATTAATGAGGAAATCTATTATTCAGGAATGCTTCTTTGCAGAGAAGGTAGCTAGTTAAATGAGGTTTAGCAAAAAGAGGAATACAATTATCTGGGTTGCTGTGCTGTCATTAAATAAACAAGATCTGTTGAGCATCTTTTTCAGTAATAAGCATTTTCAATCAACTAACACTTGTCATGGAACAAATCATAGATAGATTGATGGGTTACACAGAATAATTTCATTCTCAGTCAGCTGTGGAGAGATACATATTATATAATCTTAATCTACCTATTAAACTAAATGACTGGCTTTATGTTTTTACAGATAAAATAAGTGAAACACGTATGTTTAATGGCACCAGTGCTCACTTGTAACTTTTAGTGTTCATTTCTTTTGCTTATATCAGAATTTCCTGTCTCTCACATGTCAGTGTTTCGAGGATTCGTTGAGGCAACTTACAGTTACTTTATTCAGTGACAGACTATTTTAGGTGTCCACATGGCAGAATATCCCAACTTTAGACATCAGGAAAAGTATTGCAGACTGTAAAAAGCGTGAGGAAAAACAGCAAATATGATGGAAAATTGTAGGAAATTTCTTAAAAACTCCATCAGATATCAATATAACTTATTTTAACAATCATAACTAGTTAGAGTATATTCCAGAGAATAAAATTACAGACTATGGTCCGAATTCACAGTTCCGTAGTTTTCATCTTACGTACGTTATATTAAGCATTGAGCTACTACGCATGAAGATCTCACTTACACAATCTATGTACAGAAATGGTACATAGATAGCGTAAATAAGTTACTACGCATACATAGAAGATCAATTCTTAAAACAACGTACGTAAGATGAAAACTACGGAACTGTGAATCTGGACCATAATCTCTACAGAAGATGTATTGCACAGCTACCACAGAGCATCCTAATATCACTAACAGAGCTCATGCAACCCAACATATCTGTAACTAATCATTTAAAAATGTAAGTAGTTCCGTGTGTGTGCCACAAGCAATACAAATATTTTCCACCCCTCACATTGCCCTGTGGTTTATCCGGCTGCAGGTATGCACCATTTTTGGCTTCGTTTTGTTTTTGTCTAACTCTGGATCAGTCCCAAGCGCTTCAGTGACATCGCTCAGGAAGACTTCCATATGACAATTCATTATCAGTAATCCATATTGTGGATTGTAATTGATACCTAGTACAGTGGTTGAAGCAGCTGTGACTAGGTGAATGCATATTTATTGATCCACCGGGCTCTTGGGAGATGACTGTTTGGCACCTGTGTCTCTGCAACTCATGTTGAAAAATCTGGCGCAGTAAAATATAAACAATCATTGGCATTTGTTATAAAGGTGGGCTATGGTTATTTCCAAATGTTTAATATTTGTTAAATTTTACATTTCTTTCCATAGATCAGATGTATTCCAGGCACAAAAAAAACTACTACTAATTTTATACACCAGACTTCTCACAACTAACATTATCTATTCTATTTAATGTTACTGGAACACATCAAGCAATACTTCGATACATTAGTGGATGTGAAAAAGCCATATTGGGGCACATCCAGAGCTTCACTCACACCTCTTTTCTAAGTGCAAGTGTAGAGGTGAGAATAACCATGCTGCAACGTGAGGGGTGCAAATTCATTTCATTATTTGTCATGCAGGGAAAATATTTTGCTTTTGCACAGACTCGCCCACTACCCCATAGCTTTGTTTAATCTGTAAATAAGAGCTTAGCTAGGAAACTGCACCTCAACTATAATTCAGTTCATACAGACTAAAGTTGCAACATGGTTAGGCTCAGGTGTACACTTGCACCTGTTTTACCCTCACTCCTACACCCTAGATCAGCCCCTTTATTTGTGAGGGTAATTTAAGTGACTGAAATATTACATTCTCTGGAAATCTTTCTATACAGACAGTTAAAACACTGACTCAGGGACCTACATAAAGAGGATATTCACACACGAGGGATCAGTGTAGTGTGTCCATTCTGTCTAAGGGATACTTCAGACTTCTCTTTTCAGTCGCATCCCACTTCTTACTACTTAAGCTCTAAACCTCTAAAGTTCTTAGCTCTAAAAGTTAGAAAGGACTGAATCCAGACCAAGGGTAAGAGCACTAGTAAACTGTACAGGGTGGGTGTAATCCACACTGTATCGCCCTGTCCCCATTTTATGTGACAATGGACTGGAAATCTTAAGGCGGGGTACCTGGGACAGACTGCCGTGTGTAAGAGCAGCTCCTTCCTATGCACTCGCACTGGAGGCTGGATTCCCATTGGCTCCGTGTTTGAAACGTAACCAGTGCAAGCAGAAGTGTGGCTTCAGTCCAAAGAGCTTAGCAAATAATCAGAGGTCACTGAGGAACACGGAATGAAATTATCAGGCGATATTTACAGATTTTTATTGTGCATTTTGAAAGCACAACACATTAAATAAAAACTAAAAAAAAAAGTTATTAAAAAAAAATATATTGTTGCACCATAATGTAAAGGACAAGCTGTTCTAATTGTCCATAAAGGATGAAAAAAACAACAAAGCTTTTATACGGAATTTAAAGAAACTATTGTATCATTTATGCAACAGTTACTAATTCCAGGAGTAATATTTTTTCATATAAAAGGATTTGTTCCCACTAATCACTGGAAACGTAACACCCATACGTCACAAAGTGCTGCAGACATGTTGGGGCTGTTCCAGAGTTAAGAGTAAATATTCAAGAGGTGGAAATCTGCATCTGTTTCACCTTGAGGGGTGCAAATAAAGACAATTGTTTTGCATTAAGGCTGATTTTGCTCACTGTACATAAATACTGAACAGCTTTATTGTTAAAATATAAATTAGAGTGAAGCCATCACCCATCCCCTTATCTCTTACTGATTGCACATTAAAATTTGCTTCCCTAGCAGCTCAGCAGGTTTTAGACCAAGCACAGATTTGCTCATTTTGCCATTACTCCTAACTCTGAATTAATCCCCTTATTGGCTCTGACGAAGCTTGTCAGCTATCTCATCCAAGCTGCAGCCAGATGTGTAATGTGACGTAGAAAGAGCTTCTACCACAATGACTCCTTAGTTGGGAGCACATCAAGAGCTTCCCATTGTACTTTAGTCTCTCCTCTAATCCTTGACCTCTCTGGCATCACCACTAAGAAACTGGATTCCTGAATGTCCTGTTTTCCACACGGCAAAACACTGCCAGGAAGTTCTGTCCATTGTTACGCTGAACTTTCTTCCCTTCTTCTGTAGATGTACCCAGTTTGTCTATAATAACGTCATCAGCCTGCAAATAAAGACATAAAAAGTTTAGAACTCCCCTCAAAAAATAAGTCAACGTGCAATAGGTGTATGAAAGAAAAGAG
>WWET01001208.1:386947-398725 GCA_011038615.1 Limnodynastes dumerilii
GATGTGTGCTCTGGGTTATTAAAAATCCCGGGTTTTTGCCGCTGCGGCAGTGTGAACACGGTAATAATCCTGTCAACACTCAAATCTTAACTGTTGGTTTTCTGACAATTGGGATTACATACTACACTTATATAGATAAAGTTTATCACTGTGATTGTATTAAGTTTTTATTTTGTTTTCTGTTCAGATGTATTTATAAGGTTACGTATAGATAAACAATCTACTTAAACTGATGGTAAACTGATTATCAATACAAATGCTATATATTAGTTTATTTCATAGTATGAAGGTGGCAGTGAATGTGAAAATGGGTCATGTAAGAAGATAAACATTGCATTATTTCATCTCAGTCCGGTGTTTATGTAAAAGGGTACAATCATTTATCAGGCAACATTCATTTAAATACATCAACTTTCAACATTAAGCACCCAATCAATCAATATGATTGATTTTTTGTAAATCCCATGGGCCGCTTCGGTTCTGGGTTACATCTGTCTCCTCACAAATGTCAGCTAGAAAGCTGGGTAATAAATGACAATAAGATGTAAAGTGTTACACAATATACTGTGGTGTTCCTGCTCCGCACATTTGGGCTAATGGTGAACATTCTATATTCAAGCCAAGTACTGAGGACATATGCATGATTATACGTTTCAGAGGGCTGACATTTCTGTATTTAAAAACCTTTCTTTATTGATTTCATGTAATATTCTAATTTTGTGAAATTTAGATTTTGGGCTTTTCATAAGCCCTAATCAGCCACAATCATCAAAATTAAAACAAATAAAGGCTTGAAATATCTCACTTTGCATGTAATGAGTCTATATAATATATTAGTTTCACCTTTTAAGCTGAATTACTGGAATAAATGAACTTTTGCACGATATTCTAATTTCACCTGTATAGCTTATCACCTTTCTCCCTAACAGCCAAGTCTCAATATAGGTCTTTTTTTTAAATCTTTTTTTTTTTTTAACTTTATAGAGCGTCACAATCCTATCTTGCACTGAAAGGAGATAATCTGGTTATAGTTGTATATTCTATCACATCACTGTTGTTGTTGGGCACCATTTGTATGGTCATCTGCAGTCGTGTCTAATTTCCCATACTGTATATTATCATAAAGCGTAAGGGCATTGGGGTAGATCCAGAACTCCACTTGCAATACGTTTATTCGCGTAGCGTATTTACGCGTGCGTACCTTCTATATACTCTCCTTGTCACACCCCTTGAATGTACGTATTTTGTCAAGATCCGCTTTCCAAACCCTACCTTAAATTTTGGCATTGTAACCGATGTGATCCGCACACGTACGTATGTGCAACACGTATTTACGCAGCTAAGCACGCCCATACTGTACACTTTAAATACAAACCCCGCCTACATAGCGTATTTCAGACGTATTTTTGACTCACGTAAAATTGGCACTCCCACACGTAAGGATTTACGTGACACATATGTGAATGGCCCATACGTTCACATTTACGCTACGTTACAGAACATATTTTCTATGGTGCGCATGCGCAGAACTTACCAAAACGCAATTTTACGTGTCCGCCACTCGTAAATTCGCTCACAAGCGTTGTTCTGAATCTGGCCCATTATGTCTGCAGGATTACTTAGGATGTCACAAATCCTAATTATTAGCAATTATTTGTATAGATTCACCTTATTCAGAAGTGATCATTGGGCCTGATCACTTCCGTGCGCTTTCTGTATGTATAGAGGTCTGGCAGTTCACACTCTCTTGTGGTCCCATAAGCCTACCTTAAGTCTCCCGTGCGGATCAGACTACTGGGCTTTAAACCTGCCCATACTATAAAATATAAATGCCCCCCCAACCTTGCGCACTGTTAGTGAGCGGAGGGGAAGGCCTAAGTTCCGCACACTAGGAGATCTGTAGCATAACCTCTGGCACGCACATGCGCACTGCCAGAAAATATCGCGTTTCCGCAAACTGCGGGTTTCGGTCGGAGATCTGAATCCGGCCCCATATCTTTGAATTTACGTGCAAGATCTCTTGAGTATTTTTAATTCCTCCCCAAACCTGTTAAGATAATTCAATATTCCGTTGAACTCCAGTATTTGACACATGGAAGACAAGAAAAAGGAATAAAGAAGAAATTTAATAAACACATTAAAACAAAACATACGCATTATACATGATAAAACCCCACATTCATAAACAAGGTATTTGAGAAAGAGGCGACCCCTCGAATCGCGTCAGTTCGGTGATCCAGCGTCGACCAGAGTTTCACGTACTTCCTGCCGGCTTCCTCTTGCAGTTTCCACGCTGTGTTTTTCCATCTCTGGACGGTCCCGGGCCATCGCGTCCTCACAACAGGACACTTCAAGTTGGCTTTAACATCCTTTTTCCGCGGGTACGGACTTCTGTCAGTGCTGGTACAGCATTTCATGATTTTACCTTGTTTATGAATGTGGGGTTTTATCATGTATAATGCGTATGTTTTGTTTTAATGTGTTTATTAAATTTCTTCTTTATTCCTTTTTCTTGTCTTCCATGTGTCAAATACTGGAGTTCAACAGAATATTGAATTATCTTAACAGGTTTGGGGAGGAATTAAAAATACTCAAGAGATCTTGCACGTAAATTCAAAGATATGGGGCCGGATTCAGATCTCCGACTGAAACCCGCAGTTTGCGGAAACGCGATATTTTCTGGCAGTGCGCATGTGCGTGCCAGAGGTTATGCTACAGATCTCCTAGTGTGCGGTAAATAATATATCATCTTTTTTATTGTTATTTTTAATGTGTTTATTGTGTTCACAGCGCTAACTAAAAGGATCTATTAGTATTTTTTCTTTGCAATTTCAAAGGGTGTAGGACCCTTTACAATCTTTTTGGCTGGCTGCTGTTTTTTAGCGCTATCAACTTCTCATCTCTATTCACTGTTAAGATAATGGATGACCGGAATCTACATTTATGTCAAGTGGCGATGAGTTGTAGGACTGTCTTTATGGTATCTTCGATGCTGGACGTCCCCCCATTCTTGTGGGTGCAGCCTTTTCAGTTTGTCTGCCACTTTGCTAGGTGTTAAGGAGATGAGAAATTAGGCAGTTGAGAACCAGAAAGGGGTTTATTAAGAATACAGAATTCGCAGTCACAGTACTCAACCAAGCGCACAATGCAGATGGATGTCACAGTGTGTGATAAATGCCAGACAGGAGAGCAGCCCAGTGTCATTATGCAGACCACACTCTGGATCCAATGATGACTGCCTATGCTGGCAGTAGAGGAAAGTCCAAGAGAAAGTCCAAGAGATCTCAAGCCCACAATATAAGAGTGAGACAGACCCAGAGATCCTCAGTGTGATCAAAGACTGGAGAGATGTCAGCCCAATAGGTGCTTGTGATAAATACGCAGAGTGGATCATCTACCTGACGGTAGTAGTGAAGGAGGAGGAAGTCCATCAATAAACCAACAGTCAAAACCAGAGCAATGGATATTTAAATGCCAAGGTAGAGAGCCAGCTAGATGAAACCAGGATCAGGGATCTGGAAGAATGTCCAAAGCTAAGGCAGAGAGTCCCGAGACCCTGACATAGAAGGTAAAACACGGAACTGATATTAATTGTCACCAGCAACGCATGGCTGGACAGGCTGGGTCCTAACTCTTTTGCGGTGACAAGCATAAAAATGGCCAGACTATTTATTGCACGCACCTCATGGTTGAGTCAACTGCATTAATGAATTGATCAATCTTAAAAGAGAACATGGCTGGTTTGAGCCATTAATCTGTTTAATTGATCTGTTTGCTTCGGTTTAATTTACTTGGCTTCACACTTTTATAGCTTTGGTGGAATTACTGTCAACCAATTAAAACAAGTGTAATATTTAACAGTTGGACTTAAATATGATATTGGGATCAGATGTTTTTGGCATTGACGGGTCCTCACTCTAAGTAGTGTTGAGTTAGTAGATGAACTGAGACAACTATATTCCTGTCATTCAAAATGTTATATTCACAGTGTATAGGAACATTTCTGTGTAAGCGTGCAGTACAATGATGTGTTCTATACAAAATATAATGATTCTTGTGATTTGCACCAGGGTGTATACCAGCATTAACATTGGGTGTGGGTGCACCAATTATGGGAAATAACAAGGGCTGCTTTTGGGGAATGTAGAAATCCATGTGTCTTTTTTAGGTGAAAATCATTTTGAGATGATGTGTTGCTTCAAAGGCATCTTAAACATTGAAATATTTGTCTCCTAACTTTGGGCCAGATTTTGACTTGCGAAGGTTATTTAGCCGAACCCTAACCTTCCCATCTCTGCATCCTACCCAACCTTTTGTCTCACTGAAGTCGCACCCTAACCTTTCCCTCCCCACAGTCTAACTGTAACCTTCCTCTCCCTGCAGCCTAACCCTAACCTTCTCCTCTTCTCATCCTTACCTTAACCTTTCCCTTCTAGAAGCCTAACACTAATGAACACTTGCATCCATTTTTGGAGTATTGAAGGAAAACTGAGCTCCAGGAGAAAGACCACAGAAATATAGCAAGAATATATGGTCTGCTCAGATATTGGTGACATTTACTTGGTGACATGCAGTGTGGTCAGATGCCTTACACAAAGCATTTTTTTTAGGTCTCTTTAATACAGAGATGAGATTTCATTGTAGGCTTTCTATAGTCGATGACCTCAGAGATAACTTGCATAAAAAGACGGATAAACCAGTTATATTCTGACCCTCAAAGAAGATGTTCTCAACTTTGTAACTTTTAAAGTAGGTGATAAATAACCAAAAAATGATTATCACATAAAGAACTCCCTTTCATGAAGCTTATCCCTTATTCAATTAAAATCAGCAGGGGCATTGTCTGTCTCTATGTAACCCATAAAATTGCTAGTCCACTTTACCTTCATGACGGCTCTCAATTTAGGAGCATCAGTGAGTTAATCCTTTTGGGCCCCAGTAAATGACTGGGGGTCAGCTGGTTATTAACGCACCCAGCTGGCAGTTTCTTATTGTCTAACAGTATAAGAAGTACAGAAATACATCAGTTTCATTAAAATGAAAAGCACGTTAAGTGTTATAAAAGAATCCTGTGTGACTAAACCTCAGCAACATATAATAAAGGGAAATCTAACTAACAAGAAAGTTGCTCTGAAAAAAACAAAGATAAGATGCAAACTTTATAGGTCTCATGTAGAGTCCATCGCAATGGGCCAGTACCTTCCCGCCACTGCCGTCGTAACTCCACTCCGCAGCGTCAGCAGAGTTCCATTTCTGGATTGTGTGGTATGTGAAGTCCCATACGTGTGAGGAGAGACCACTGTACGGGCACTGTACATGTACGGGACTTCCAGATCCAGGACTCTACCTTAAAATGTACGCATTGGTCACGCGGATAATAGGGCCGGTGCGGATGTGGTGTGGTGGTACGATGGCCTTATATTTGAAAGATCATCGTACACCAGCTGAATGTAGACTGTCGCCAGTTGCTGGTGGTCTGTATCGTAGAAAGCGGAAGTGATGAAACTCCCGGGGCCAAATTTACTAAGCTGCAGGAAAGGAAAAATAGAGATGTTGCCCATAGCAACTAATCAGATTCTAGCTCTCACTTGCTTTTTGCATACTAGAAAATGTCAGCTAGAATCTTATTGGTTGCTATAGGCAACATCTCCACTTTTCCATTCCCGCAGCTTAGTAAATCTGGCTCCTTAAGTCATAAAGAATCCTTCGTCAAAGGTAAGTGTTTTTAGCTGACCCTTAATCCTTTCCTAACCCTCCATGCCCCTCAGCCTAACCCTAACCTTCTATGCGACGTTTTTGTTTGTGTATATCTTCCTACATCTTGACTAATCATATAAGTTGAAAAATCAATTAAAAACTTGAAAAGACGAAATGCGTAAGGCAGGAGCTAAGTGGTTGAAGTGTGGATTCCATTCACATTTACGGTTTCAGCACAGAAAGATCAAAGCGGGCATACACATTACGGAGGTTTGTGGAAGCTATAACCTGGGAGCTGGCCAGCAACGGGTACCGAGAGTTACAACCTATTCGCAACCCCTAAGGGGGGAGGACTGCTAACCACTGTGGCAGTGACATAGATGCGAGGGTAACGGAGGGACGAATCTGGTAAAAAGTGGAGCCCTAAGGAAAACTCTGCCACAGATTTTTATCTGATTTATGAATTTTTCACTCCATATAGAAACTCTGGTTTTTACTACCTCTAACAACTTAGGCAATATACAGTATATCTATTTGTGGAACCTGGAAGCGAGTGAGTAGTATATCAACTTTTAGCCCTCCATTAGTGGTGGGTAACACTACCTCCAAGGCGGACACCAAGATCCCAAGTGGAAATCCCTGTGGAACATGTATTTGTAAGCATTTCATTCTCACGTATAGGGTAAAAAGGAACTGATTTGCATGCTTCTTATACATTTTTTCACGCATTCTTATGTTCTATTTTAATTGATACCTATATGTGAAATTATCTAGTGATTTATCTCTGTGATATATTTGTGGAATCCACTTTGGATTTTAATAGTTTTAAACATTTTTGGTGATAATAAAAACATATTATTTTATGCCCATTCATTAATACCAACACAATACTTATATGTTATAAAGTGCTGTATCTTTATTATCTCAATCACATAAGTTTCCTTTAACAATGGAAGTTTTATCCCATTTATTGAACAAAAAGTTGTCACAAGACCAAACGTAGAGGTTCCCCTGGAACGCCAAGTATAAAGCCAACTGCAAAGATACCTATTAATAAATTATAGCTTTTAATAATTTAAGTTTTAAATATATCTGTCCCATAACACTTTAATCCTGCATTATTAAAATCGATGTTTTATTTATACTCTGTGGCTAGTAATGAACTGAGATGCCTTGCACGGACCCCGCGTCGTCAGCATTAAATTGCACCAACATTCTTTTCAACGAGACGAGCAATTAAAAACCGCAGTTGTTTTAAAAATTTAATTAGCAACTTATATACCTTCTTAACCTGATTTTTTTTAAGGTTGTCCTCCTACAAATCTTTACTGACTTCTGAAGTTTGCTGAACTTCTGTGCGTTTCAGTCTTGATTGCGGCCACGACTGCACGAATGCATGATAATCGTTCATTGCCTGTGGCTTCATGAGCTGCCGCATCAGGGAACCGATGCTTTATCCCAGATGAAACTAACACAGAATGGAAGTTGCTCAATCAATTTATAGGTAAATGTAAACAGGTGCATGAAAGGCCAGGGGTTAATCTGCTAGACACAGAAACACAGGAAAGAAAATGCCTCAGCAACACTGCCATAAACCAATAACAGACTATACCGCTCTATCTGTAAAATAAAACGCAGAAATGTCCGTTACACATATTTGCGCAAATATGTGATAAGCCAACAGCCACCGTCAAGGCCTTTCTGCATATGGTGGTCCTAACTCTAACAATGAGAGTCCAAATGTTGGGTCACATATATATGTTTTTAAATTGAGAGCCAAACTTACCTCAGGAGACTTAAATTGAGAACTTACCTCAGGAGACACCCCTTACAGTCTCCAAAATGGCTGCTGTGGAGCAGCTCCCCCTCTCAGCTGCTGCTCCCAGACATGCCCACACACAGTACAGACACAGAATGGAAGTTGCTCAATCAATTTATAGGTAAATGCAAACAGGTGCAAGAAAGGCCGGGGTTAATCTGCTAGCCACAGATGGATCCAGACTTCTGTGCTGAAATCTGATCCTGTTTACTTAACAAAGGTTGGTTTATTAACAAAAATGGCTGCCACGCTCCGCCTGTCATCTGCTGAGCCCACGCCCTGCTTCCAGACAATCCTCCCCTGAGGCTCTATTCCTCATCTTCCTCTCTTCCGCCATTCCGTGGTAGTGGTGTCCCGTATACTTTCCAAATATTCGGAATATATCTTAATTTTACTTGTCTACAGAGGTTACAAGAATACAGCTGATGATATCATCAAGCCCTTACCATTGTGCTATGACCTATGACGAGAGGCATTTGCTGTAACGTCAATCACTGTTTTGACAGTAATACAGCCGCCACCATAATATCGTCTCATCATTGTAGACCGTATTTGTATTTAAGAAAAAAATGATTTAGACACGGGTACACTGGTAAAAGTTCTAAATTCCACAACCTGAAATTTACTCTTCCTAGTACCTGCTGTGACTATTACTGTTCCCGGTACCCGCTGTATCTGTGCCAAATTATACTGCCTCTGGTACCTGCTGTGCTTCCCCGATTAGTGATTAAAGTCAGGATTAGACGGCGGTTAGATGGTAATGACCCTGCGCCGTATCAGGCCGAAAGAAAGAAGTCTCTGTTGCAATATTCGATTAGACGGCGGTTAGATGGTAATGACTCTGCGGCGTATTCAGAGATCCGTTTTTTTGGCAGTTCCGTGCGTATTTTTAGGTACATTTTAACTGCGCATGCATAGTTATTTTTTGTTTACGTAGTTCACGTAGACTATACGCACGGAAATGCCTCACGGACGGACTTGTGAATCGCATGGTGTCATATACGTCCGGATCAGCCACGTAAAAATATACACAGAAGAATTTACATATAAATGGGCGGGGCAGGGGCATTTAAATGATGAAAAGTGGGCGCGATTATAAGATACGCACGGACGGAGGACATATAGGCACGGAACAGCACACGGAAAGTTACAGCTGGTCTATGGAGGCGTAAGTGTCCTGGAGCACGGATTAGCAAGAGGAGTGACTGGGGTTTTGGTGAGTGTTCCTTGCTCCGTCCGTGCGTATCTTTGCAGCTTGATCTAAACACGGATCTCTGAATACAGCCCCCTGTCTGACAGAAGAATGCTGATCAGTTTATCCATTAGCATTTAGTTCCATCCAGTGATCATCGGAACGGCAAATCACATCCCACCTGTGACATGGCACGTCCCACAGACATTTGTAAGACTACAAATCTCAGCATGCTTTTTCTGTATAGACTAGCTAAAACCTGACAAAACATGCTGGGAGTCGTGGTTCCCTAACACCTGGAGAGCCACAGATTGGCCAAGCCTGTTCTAGGTGAATGGGCCCCTCCTCTGGTGTCAGGGATTTAACATTAGAGTGAATCCCTATTAAAGCTGCTTTCGGTAAGGACACAGAACACTATAGCCTACGCACCTAGTTGCAGTATATTGGAGAGACTAATTGAATTATATTTTGATTTCATGAATGGTAACAGGATGACGATCTCCCTCGCCATCTGTTGGTTTTGGAAAGCGCTGTCTCACACGCAGCTAAGCACAGATGCCCAGCTACAAATGTTCATTCTTGTTCTTTTGCCGAAGTCGCATCCATCAAACTATTCTCCTCTGTTTACATTTGAAATATTAATGAGCTGTACCTCGGATGAAAGCAGGATTTGCTTACTTCACAAATGCAATAAAATTTGGCTCTGTACAAGTAAAGAGCAAGATGAGCAAAGACGATATCACCCTGATATTAGTTGTTTTATCGTACACCAGCCCTCCTCGAACCATATGTTACATCATATTGCCATGAGTGTATTTACAGTTCTAGAAGCCAAAACTCTTTAATTGATCATTGTTAACCTAATGAGATATGAGGCTTAAATATTATCGTTATAGTGATTGATTACAGGGCTGGTTTAATGGGCCTGATCCAGACCTACGCTGGCATGCGAGCTAATGCTGATCATAAGCGTAAAAACGGCAGGAAAAACGCACTGCGCATGTGCATAGTGACAACTTCCGGTCGTACCAAACACCTTTTCGTAGAGGCCATTCTGGCGTCCGTATTGTTTGCATATTTTCAGGCGGCGATTCGGGCGTCCGTATACTTTGCGTTTTTACCGACAAAGGGGCGTGTTTATAGTATGAAGTTCGTATGGACGCTGGAGTTAAGGAATATCGGCGGGGTGAGGCATTTAAATTGTACAGTATGGGCGTGCTAAGCGTCGTTAATACGCAATGAACGTACGGACAGCCGCGGAAACGAACACAAAAGTTAGGGTAGGGTTTGCCGAGCGAATGGAAGCTAAACTAGGTACGAGCAAGGGGAGTGCCTATTGCCGCGCATCGGTGGTACGTTCGGCGATAATGCGCTACGCACAACAGCGTAGGTCTGGATCAGGCCCAATATTATTAACCAGTAAAAACACAAAATAATACAAACTAGGGGGTAGATCCAGAAGCACATACGCTAGCCGCTGACGTAAAATCACCCATTAGTATTCACTGCGCATGTGCGTGCCAGATGTTACGCCATGTAACACTGAACGTATGTACCAGCCTACGATCAGCAGCGTATCTACGAACGAAGGGGCTTGCCCTGCATACGACACCCGTAATTACGCTTCCGCGGCGGTGGGATGCATTTAAAGCCAACAGTCCGGGTGTGCTTAGACAGTTACATACGTGCTGCTTTTACGTACGACGGTAGTTACGCTGCGTTAGGTTAAGGCAGGGTTTGGCAACCGTAAAATGACAAAAATACGTACGGCCAGGGGGAGTGCATAGTAAATACGCTACGTCTTGAAACGTAATGGAGACGTAGCTCTGGGTTTGGCCCTAGGTATATCATTGGTAAATGAAAATTTGAATGGCACCTATGATTTACAAACCTCTTTGTGCAATAAATATGCAAGATCAAAGCTGTAAGACTTAGCGTTGCCAATATTTGGGGCTAGGAAATGTGGAGATGTTGCCCATAGCAACCAATCAGCACATTTGCAGACAAGCGCTGTGATGAATGTAGTGTCCTGAAACAAACACTATTAAGACAGTCATCGGCAACCAAAGTACAACTTCTACCATGCACCAACAGCGTAGGCAAAGCTGACACCTGGCAAAGCATCATGGGACGTGGAATTTGCTATTTTTAAGACCCTTGTTCAAAGAAACACTCTGCTGGTACGTTACATCCCCACTCATCAGCAGCCTGTTTCTCTCCTTGGAGAGCTTGCCAATGGATGGACATTACCCAGGAGATGTCCTCCTATCACTCCTCACTCTTAAACTGATTTATGTTTGTTGGTTTTTGTCTTTCTTTTGATTTATCTTCTTTTTTCAATCATTGTGTTAATAAGTCATTTACATTCAGCCAATGAGAGTTGCTCCTGTTTTAATTGAACAACAGCACTGTTCCATCTGCAATGATATGGTCCAATGGCATAAATGACTTATAGCGTGACCTTATTTGTTGTTTTTATAATTATATTCATCTTATTATTCATCTAATATTTTTTTATTTATCATATAACGTAAATAATGTAACTGCTTTGCTAGATACATGTTACATGCAGGATTTCACACATATATGCGATAATTTGTGCAGATGCTGCTTTCAGCGCGTTTTGACAGTCTTACAGCACCTGACAGTCAGCACTCTTGCTCCAGAAGGAATTGTCAGATATAAGGGGCCTGATCCAGAGCTGAGCTCAAATCTGCATACATCCTGTGTGCCTTATATGGGTTTGAAAAAATAGTGCGGACTGCGTACAATCCAAGAGCACATTTTTGGATTGCATCTAATTACACGATTACACTCCCCGCTAAGAAAATCTTATTGCCGAAAATGGAACATCCAAAAGTACTTTGTCGGATGTCTCATTTTCAAATACTTACCCTTTTCTACTACCATCCGGCATACTTCACCCATTCACTTTTGCAATGCGCGATATCCCTCCGCCGCACCTCTACCGCTGCTTGCCGGACCAGGGACAGATGAGTAAATTATTTGTGTGGGGTAGGGAGGGTTAGGGTCAGGCTGTAGGGGAGGGAAGGTTAGGGTCAGGCTGCAG
>WWET01001209.1:16794-37616 GCA_011038615.1 Limnodynastes dumerilii
TCTCCAATACACCCTATTAAAGTAGAATTTAACCCTTCCCTAACATACAATAATACTCCTCCCCCAATTTTTCCTACTCTATCCTTTCTAAATAAATTATAACCCGGTATAGCTAGGTCCCAGTCATGATTTTCATTGCACCATGATTCTGTGATTCCCACAATATCTAGATTATCTCTTGCCATTTTTGCGATTAATTCAGGGATTTTATTTCCCAAGCTCCTAGCATTTGCACACATTGCTCTGAGAGGTTGCATTATGAATCTCCTATTTATCAGTTTATTATTATTTCTAGATATATTGCTTTTTATATTTTTTTTTCCATTTGTTGCTGTGGCTATATTATCTGTCATTATTGAATGGCCACCTAACCCTTTTTGGTTAGGGGAGCAGCTATTTTTATTATTTGTATCACTGCCCCCCTCTCCTAGTTTAAATGGCTAAGCAATGCTTTCAGCCATGCAGCACTTAGATTTTATTTTAACTCACACGAGTTGCTGCGATTTTTTAAAGGGCTAATCGCAGTGGTTTTCTATTGAAAATCACAGCGATTTAACCCTTTCAAAATCGCAGCAACTCGTGTGATTTGATTTAAATTGCGGTAAAATCGCATCTTTGTGAACACCGCGATTTAAACCAAAAAATCGCGGGTAAATCGCAGCGAGATGAAATGATTTCATGTCGCCTGCAAAAATCGTTTTTTGTAAATAGAGCCCTAGGAGCATAACATAGTCGGACAAAATCTCTATCCAAATATAAGCAAATGTTAGGGTTGAAAAGAATAAGATTTTGGCAAAATCCAGTAAAAAAAATACTGTAAATGTCAGAAAACAGCGCTTACCTACTGATGCGATGTGCTTAGTATCGGCATGCACTCTCCCCAACACTCCCCCTGTTCGAGCGTATTTTCCCTTGCTTACGCCGGCTGAAGGCTACCCTAACTTCAGCCGGCCTAAGCAAGGGAAAATACGCTCGCACAGGAGCGTATGCCCGATAACCCCTTCCTCCCTCATTAAACTACTTCCCCCCGCCCACCTACACTAACCTGAACGTAGTAACAATCCAGCGTTACTACGGCTGCTGCTTCGGATGCAGCGTTGCCGTAACTACGCCGGGCAACATCTGCCCAGCGCATGTGCAGATCGGCTTTTAAGCCGATCTTACGCTGCTGGCTGGCGTCTTAACGCCAGCCAGAGTAGGTCTGGATCAGGCCCAATATTACAATATTACCACCATATACAGAAAGGCCTTGACGCTGGCTGGTGGCTTATCGCATATTTGTACAAATATGTGTAACGAACATTTCTGTGTTTTATTTTACAGATAGAACAGTAGAGATTGTTACTGGTTTATGGCAGTGTGCTGGGGCTATTTTTCCCTTTGTTTCTGTGGCAAGCAGATGAACCCCTGCCTTTCACGCACCTGTTTAACATTTACCTATAAATTGATTGAGCAACTTTCATTCTGTTTTATCCAATATTACAAGGCCCTGTTACAATTTTGCAAAACAATGTACTGTAAACGGATCATATGAAAATAGCACTAGTTATAACAATGCATAACCTAAATCTTGTATCCTGTAACAACAACAAAAATAATAATAATAATAATAATAATAATGTAATCTTTATGGTTAAGGTCAATTTCCAATATGACTACATATGCATAGATTGGAAATTGTCATAAGACGTAGCTTGTCTTTTGCTGAGTAACTGCTCTTTACTAGTCAATAGTTGATCTCTTTAAAATTTTTAATCTGATTTAATAAATTGGTCAGATTATTGTCCACTTCGATGGTTCTTTTATACCTATACTCAATTTTTATTTGACTTTTCCTCTTATTTTTATGCTACTTTTGAAGTATTTGGGTTCGGCATATGTCTATCTCTTGAATAAATAGGGAATTGAAGGAGAAGATATTAGTTACTTTTTATCTCTTAGAAGATACAAGAAAGATAAATGGATACATGCAGTTAAAGAATTCTCAAGACATCCAGTGTAATAATCAACAAAGACATACATCAGCCTACAGCAGGGAAGTGTCTCTGCTATCATAAATTGACAGTTTCAACAAAGTTTTTTCATGTTTTCTTTATAAATAGCAAAAAAAAGTTAACAACTCCTATATGTAACAGAAGCAAAATTACTATTATTTATGTGCCAATGTCTTTTTCTACAGAGCTGCACAATTTAAAAACAAACACAGTGAATAAATAAGACCAACACACAAGAGGTAACTGTGTGCCCAGCCCTGTGATTTATATATGTATAGGGATACAAATTGGGGTATGACATTAAGGGCACCATTTACTAAATAGTGAAGACTTTGTTTTCAGTAGATAAAGACTGTTTTCACATGAAAACTGGCTTTATCTTCTACAAATGAAGTCTTCACCATTTACAAAGCTATGATCTCCCCGGAAACCATGGCAATCGTCAGGCACTGCACTCCCGATAACCGTCCCGCTCTAAAGAATGCGGGCCAACTGATCGCTATATTTACTAAGAAGATGAAGATGGCATTAGTGTAAGTATTCCAGCGGTCTCATCATATACCCCCTCTTGTCCTCCCCCTAATAGCTCTTATTAGGGGAAGGAAAGAAGGGTATGTATAGAGAGATTGCTGAAATACACAGATTTTGTGTTGGTTTAAAAAAAAAAAAAATTAATAAAAAATTACTTTTTTTTTGATAATTAAAAAAATCATTCTAAGCATTGAAATAAAAAGGAAACAAAATGAAAAAAGTAAACGTACCTGTCCGTCGTCTTTCTCTGAAGTCCCAGCACATGTGCAATGTATTTAACTTTGGGACAATCAAAGCTGAACGTCTCCAGCGAAAGTCCCACAGACCATGGTGGAATCTCTCCGGAGGGGTAAATATTAGTAAATGCTACCTGTGTTATTACCATACTTGCTGCGGAGCGATGGAGCCCTATATGCTGCAGTTTGCAGTTGAAAAAAGAGCTTAGTGTGATACTGTTGTTCTGTGTAGAGCAGGGATTCTCGATCCCAGTTACCTGCTAAGGAACGAGGTAAAGTACCACTTTACATTAAAAAATGATTCTAACCAGTAACAAAACATCTTTCCCGTGTTGTGGTATGTATTAAACCTTCTTGTATAGATTCAAGTACATTTTCCAAAGGATGACAAAATATAAATCATGGTATAATATAAGGTATATTATAATATCTTTCATAACTTTGTTGCTGTTATAGGGCTCTATTTACAAAGCTTTAAAAAGTTAATTTTTAAGTTATAACTCCTAAAATGAACTTTTTATTATTTACTAATGCTGCACCGCCATGGAAATCAACAGTTTCCATGGCCATGCAGTCAAACTTCTTCTGTCCTTGCCAGCCCGTTGTTTTCAATGTGTGTTCAAACCTTAGAGCGGAGTTTTATACTCTGCTTTGAGCGTTAAAATAACAGCATCTCAGACTGCAGTTCAAACTTCGATCCCAACAATCTCCCCATATAACCCCCTTTTTCTCCCCCTAATAGCTGTTGTTAGGGGGAGAAAAAGGGGTGTGTGTATATATATATATATATAGGGAGACCGCGGGAATATATGTAAATATAGATGTCTATAAAATTTCAAACAATTAAAAAAACAACAGAAATAAAAGAAAACAATAGAATAGCTTTAAATACTTACCGGAAACAAAGACGCGTCTGCCCGCAGGTGCTGGTCACGACATTGAGAGCCTGCTCATGCGCAGTGCTTCTCATGCTGGGGCTTCATTTTTTACAAAGTCCCAGCAGAGAGCCACTGTGCATGTGCAGACTTTCTGGTCACACAAAGAAAGCCTGCGATGACTGAAGAAAGTTCAGATGTCATCACGGGACAGCCAGCGGTCGGTGAGTATTAGTAAATATTATGAACGTAGCTCAGGAGTTCTCAGAGAGCCAATACGAACTTGCCTGAGCTACGTTCAAACGTTATTAGTAAATAGAGCCCAAAATGTATGTTTTACTTGTTAATGGGGATTCATCTGACAACAGTCAATATGATAAAATACAGTAAATACAAGCTAGTCGAGATGCATTCTCAGCCCCATGAACCTGTAGGTAGTTTTGGTATTATGCATGCTTACTGGGATCTGAGAAAAATATTTGCTAGCTGTGAGTAAGGGAGTGCTATACTATTTCTCATTTGTGGTAGTCTCTTGCCACTGATAAATTCTAGCTGTCAGAGGTCAGATGACAAACTTGTGAGAGTATGATTTCTGAAAACCACTGACTGGAGCGTTGCTTAGGCAATAGCTTCAGGCTGGTGTGTCAGTAAGGAACAGATTAAGGGCTCTATTTACTAAATTTGTTTTCATTTGTTAATGTATTTTTTCATGTGAAAACGGACATTAGCACATGAAAACTAAGTTAATGTTATTTACAAAGCATGGATTGCCATGGAAAACTGCAGCTTTGGCAAGGTGTAAATAATTGGTGCTTTTGGAAAATTTGCAGTTAGTGCCTCACATACCTGTGGTGGGAGGTTATTGCAGTGCCTGGCGTCCTGCAGAATCTGGTCTAAGATGGCACGAAAATCAGGAGCAGGATCTTGCGGTAACTTCTGGTACGTGTTAGGGTCGTCACGAATTTGAAACCGGTCCATACCACCTTTCTCACAAGAAAACCTGGATGCTATAAATGTTTAAACTGCTTGATCTGCAGTTTTTGGAGCCGGGAGCTCAATTTATACACCCATCCTCCGGCAAGCGGTACAAAATCCGTCATGTATTGACAGGCACCACCAGGTTTATTGTTTATTTGCTCAGATGCCCATGTGGTCTATTTTATGTGGGGAAGACGAGGAGGACCCTTAGAGAGAGACTGGCATTACACCGATCCTCTATTAGGGCGGCTATTGCTGCAGGACATTCGGATCAACCGGTCGCAAACCACTTTGCGACTTATGGACACCCGTTACCTACTTTGCGATGTAAGGTGATCGACCATGTCCATGTCCCTGTGCGAGTACCGGACCGCAACGCCGACGCAGAGGGATCACACATGTGGTGGGTGGTGAGTAGCTTGAGGCATTATGTATAAATTGTTGTGCACATATCATTCTGTTGTCTGTGTCCCTGAGGAAAGGGCTGTTTGTGGCCCTGAAACGTCGGATATAATAAAAATATTTACTGATAGCCTGGCGGCTGGATTGAAGTCTGTGAGTGCCTCTGCACATGTTATTTTATATATATATATGAAAATATACTGAATATACTGAAGGTGCCAGGCTCAGGGCCATTTATTCTTACTTTACAGCTGACATAAAATCTCTCTAATCAATAATTTAGCACCAATGTGTTATTTTACCTGAAAAAAACACAAATTTAAAAGAAACAACAGAATAGGGTATAAAATAAACCTCACCTAGAAGACGCGTCTGCCCGCAGATGCCAGTCCCGTCATGAAGAGCCTGCTCATGCGCTGTGTTTCTCATGCCGGGGCTTGATTTTTACTAAGTCTGAGAAGAGAGTATCTGCGCATGAGCAGACCTTCGAAGTGACTTCAATCAGACAAAGACATCTTGCGATGACTGGAAAAAGTTTGTATGTTATCGTGGGACAGCCAGCGAAGGGTAAGTTTTAGTAAATGCTATGAACATAACTCCCAGGCTCACAGCAATGAGATATAAACATGGATGAGCTATGTTCATAGTGAATTAAATTTTTATGTAAATAGAGCCCTAAGTCTGGCAGCCACCATTATGTGATTTAAACTTTCACCATGTCTGCACACGTACCACTAAACAGAGGTACACGTACCACCAGTGAGGTGCCATGGATTGAGAACCCCTGGTGTAGAGGTATAAAATGTATGTAAAATAGGCAGGGCGATTATTAGGCTTTTATGTTTAATAGAGAGTAATGATAGGGTGCATTTAGAGGCTTGAAATGTTTTTAGTTGCATAAAAAGCCCCTGTTCAGGGTAGGCTGGGGAAGTTGTTCTATTATATTCCTTAATACATATTGGTGTGTGTGTGTGTGTGTGTGTGTGTGTGTGTGTGTGTGTGTGTGTGTGTACGCATGTGTGTGTGTGCACGCATGTGTGTGTGTTTGTAAGTTCATGTCCTTCTAACTAAAGATTCTGCTACATTTTTCTCATCATCCTCAAAACTTATGATTAATAGCACATTTTTAAAACATTTATTCTTACTTTACAGCTGACATAAAATCTCTCTAATCAATAATTTAGCACCAATGTGTTATTTTACCTGAAAAAATTCACTTAGGGCATTAACAGCTGCTGAAGATATAAAAATTATGATTATTTAACCCTTACACCACACAAGTTCGGAGCCTATTAGAGGTTATTTGAGGACATTTTTTTACATGAACTAACAGTGCCACTCTGTGGCTGGTTAGGACAGCCTTGTGGGAGAGTTTATAATCACTTGTGAACCTTTGTCCCCATGAGGGTGGCTACAGACCTGTGTGCTACTTTATGTTACTCATGAGATCAGGACTTTGGTCATAATGCAAAAAAAAAAAAATCAAGCTCTGTGTTAGAAAAAATTAATTGAGTCTGGTGTTTACAATAATAAAAAACATTACTTATTTAACCCAGTTTTTAAAGGATAACTTCACTTAAAAAATAATTCTGGGAACAATGATGTGAGATAATTAAAGAAAAAGAAAATGTTAATCACCTGTGTAATTTTCATATAGCAGTTACTATCAATTAATAGATAGGACCAAATTGTTTGCAACCTTCTAAAATTTTCATCAATGCACCTGATTGGCAATGTCTTGGCCTGTATTTCCTCCAGTTTTAAGTTTGCAGAAATATATAGTTCCACTAATGCAGAAAAACAGTGGGTGGAACTATACTGAAGGTGCCAGGCTCAGGGCCGTGTTCAAAGATCTGTGTTTAGATCGGGCTGCAAATATACGCACGGACAGAGGAAGGAACACCCACCAAAACCCCAGTCACTCCCCTTGCTAATCCATGCTCTCGGCACTTACGCCTCCATAGACCATGTGACACCATGCGATTCAGAAGTCCGTCCGTGAGGCACTTCCATGCGTATAGTCTACGTGAACTCTGTAAAAAAAAAAAAGTTACTACGCATGTTCAGTTTAAACGTACCTAAAAATACGCACGGAACTGCCCGAAAAACGGATCTCTGAATATGGCCCTCAGTCTATGGGCTTCATTTACAAAAGTCAATTTTGTGCAGTGATTAGACATCAATCATCATCAAAGCGATTTAGGGGTGATTTTTTCTTATTTAGCGTCGTATTTATAAAGCGGTGATTATGCTTGGCACTTTTTATTTGTCAGCGATGTTGATCGATTTTCGAAAATGCGCTCGGTCGTCGAATATATGCCCAAATTAGCGGGACTTATCTTTTCAATGTTATTTTTCTTGTCAAATTTTCTAAGTCTAAAATCACCTGTTTTTTAGCATTGTCGCGGGACTTTGTGAAAGTCATGCTAGGCAACCTCTATAAAAGGTCGTTGTGGAGCAAGAAGAAGCCACCATTTTGTGTTTAACACTGTGGCCTGTTCAAAGCTGTTCCCATGTTATGATCTTTGTTGTCCTTTGTGTATGATTGACATCTTTGTTTGGTGACTCCTTTCTGCATGGTTTTCACCCTACCTTGTGGGGCCTGTGTCTTTGTATGTTTACTTTGGCTATGTTAGATTCTAATGTGTATGTGTACTCTCTTGTGGAATGTGTTATTGTGCAGGGGTAATGTGGATAGGAATTTTTTTTTTGAAAGTTTCTTCCTGATTATTTACAAAGATAAGAACAATAAACTATAACATCCTAGCAAAAGCAGTTTTAAATTAAAAAAACGGACAACTCCAAAACATTAACATGGCAGGACTAATACTTTTTTTTGTTTTTCCATGTAGAATGTTTCGGAAAATGGTTCCAAGACAGATTAATGCAGAGTATGATTCAGAGGAGAGTGAAAAAAAACAAGACAGGCAGGAATGTCAGATTTTCATATGAGGAGAATTGTGCTCTTGTGGAGGGTATCATGGATGTCTACGATGAGGTCCTTGGGGACACCACCACATATGCCCGCAAGAGTTAATTGTGGAAAGACATCGTTTCAGCAGTGAATGCAGTAAGCATGTATAATCGCACAGAACATATGTTTTTGGACATAAAACGCAAACTAAGGGACAAGATCACTGTGGAGAGAGAGGCTGCCAAAAAAAACTGGGGGTGGACCATCAAAACAGTTAAAATATTCTGCCTATGAGGAGTGGATGAGGCCAATCTTTTCCGAGGAGGCCCTTGAGGGTGTATATGTGTTAGACACAGACGCTGCAACCCTTGAAGGTATTTCCATACTCTTTCATATGTCCAATGTTTTTCAAATGTCACTTTTGTCCATTGTTTGAATTACGGTACACTGTTTGTTGAAACTTATTTGGTTTGTTGACTTTTCCATGTAGCTCGTGACACAACAATGCCATCTACCCCGAAGATGACTAGTACTCCACCCGCAGGCATCTTCTCTTCAGATGACGAAGGAGCTGGTTGTTACACTCCGTAGTAGTTGCACTGGCAGGATCTAGCAGGCTGTAGTTTCTATGTGCTCCCTTTTCCCCAGCTGTCAGGTAATCACCTGTGGAGGTGTGTCAGGGTTGTTTGGTGATGGATCCCTCCTTAAATACTCCCTGCTCACTTCCACAGGCGTCTGGTTCCTGATCGTGCTAGCTGGCTGTCTGAGTGCTTCGTTGCTTTTTGCATTTTTCCTGATACCATGCTTTCCTGGTGTGTACCCCCTTGCTTTCCGTTTACCCTCTGTCTTGTTGTCAACCCCCTGTACGGTGAGGTGCGCGACGAGAGTAGTTTGCTACTCCCGCTGGCGGCCTCAGCCTTGGGCAGGCTCCGGTCTTGTTTATTGTTTGCGAGTGAATACCATCTCCTTGCTCCGTCCTGTCGGGCATGTGTGTGTGAGATCTGCCACGTGTTGTGAGCGTTACCTGCGGTTACCTGCTTTGGTCAACTAGCAGTGTCGGAGTTCCGTTTTAGGTCTCCTGTGTTACCTCGCAGTTGTGTCATCTTGCTCGAGTGTATTAGCCGCCAGTGTGTTTACTGAGTGTGCATTCCGCTGTGTGTGTGTGTGTAACCTCCAGCGCGTTTAGAGCATTATTCCACTGAGTGTGAGTCATCTCCAGTGTGTATAGAGCATAGCTCCACTGTGTGTGTGTGCCATCTCCAGTGTGTTTAGAGCATAGCTCCACTGTTTACCACCTGCAGTGTATTCAGACATCTCCATCTGCCTGTTAGTAGCTCCCCTTTTCATCTGGGACTTGTAGTACTGTCTGTGTGCAGTTTCCCCACAGTATTAGGAGCACAGCCTGCTATCCTCCAGTGCCTACATCTCTCCTAGACCCTGTGTGGGTTATTATTTGGTGTACATGTTATTGAGGGTATAGTGTATGCCTATTGCTTTTATTACTGTATATGAGAGTTCTTATTCTTTGATTAAAGAAACCTTAATCGTCCTTGAGAGTATCTGTGTTTGTTACTATCGGTTTCTTGTATGCAAGGTTATTGTGTGCACCTGGGTTCCTGAATAGCACTAACCACGCTGCAGTACCCCAAAGGGAACTATTGCCGGGGGCACGACCTGTCAGCCCAGCAGCCCAGACTATCCTCACCATCAGAGGCTCTAGTGAAAACCTGGTGTTGACATAGACTCTACGCGAACGTACGCAGCTTAGCACGCCCATACTGTACACTTTAAATACCACCCCCCGCCTACTTCACGTAAAACGCACGTATTGTTCACTAACGTAAATTTGGCACGCCCACACGTAAGTATTTACGTTTGAAATACGTGAATCACCCATACGTTCTAAAATACGCTACGTGAATGTGCGTATTTTCTGTGGTGCGCATGCGCAGTGCGTACAAATCTGCGAATTTACGTCTCCGCCACACGTAAATTCGCGGAAATGCGTAGTTCTGGATCTGCCCCATTGTGTATGAGAAAATTTCCAATGAGTTACAATTAGGACGCATGGTGGGGCCCTATTGTGATCCCCCTATTCCAGATTTAGTTTTGTCACCCGTTGGAGTAGTACCCAAAAAACCCATTGCGGCATTGCACATTATCTATATGATTTTTTGGTAGTTGGCCCTGCAGAGCTGGCCACGTGTTACACATATTGGGGGAGATCCAGAACTACGTTTGCCGTACGTTTACTCGCGTAGCGTATTTTCGCGTGCGTACCTTCTATACACTCACCTAGGCACACCCCTTGAATGTACGTATTTTGTCAAGATACGCTTTTTAAACCCTACCTTAACTTTTGCCAATGTAACCGCAGTGATCCGCGCATGTACGTATGGGCAACACGTATTTATGCAGCTAAGCACGCCCATATTGTACACTTTAAATACAAACCCCCGGCCTACATAGCGTATTTGAGACGTATTTTTGCCTCACGTAAAATTGGCACACCCACATGTAAGGATTTACGCGACACATACGTGAATGGCCCATACGTTCAAATTTACGCTACGTTATGGAGCGTATTTTCTATGGTGTGCATGCGCGGTACTTATCAAAACGCGATTTTCCGTCTCCGCCACACGTTAATTCGCTTACAAGCGTTGTTCTGGATCTGGCCCAATGTTTGGATTAATAACATGTGCCTATCTCTCTAGCCCTTAATAATTATGTTTAGGACATAAATCATGTATTGTCTGTGATTCTTTGCATTCCTACTTTATTACTGGTTTACTTTTAACCAAGACTAAGTTTAGATATTTAGCACGAAAGGTAGGTTTATTACAGTCATTCACACTTTAATAATGTGTTTAATACACACACAATATATCCTTGGGCCTAACTCCATCATATTAAGAAATACTAAGGAAATATCCTCACATATAGGGGAGGCTATCTGGACTTTTTATTAAAAAAATCTACTGATCTATGTAATACATATGACATAAAATAGCCCAAACAAACTTACATGTAAACCACCTCTGAATGAGTGTTTCACTGACCTGCCTCCCATCGGGCCTGATCCAGACCTACGATGTAGCGCTGAGCGTACAAGCTCAGCGTTACATTGTGGGACTCCCCCTGACACTCCCCCTGCCCTATCGTATTTACTATGCAGGAGACAACAAACAAGCACAATATCTGAAACCTTTTCAGGCTTGTAAAGCAACACACCACCAGATTTATCAAGGCACCTGAACCTGGGCTACATGTGCCTGATTGTAATTGTGTTGGCCAGGAGTTTGTGGATTCAATAGAGGTGCCATCAGCCAGGAGCGACACCCATATCCTGAGTCTCCTAAGGGGTTAAACATACATAAAATGCCATTAGAACTAGTCTAATTTAAAGAGCAAGTAGCACAGAAAAAAATAGTAAAAATCCAACTTACCCAGCAGCCATCCTGTTCCTGTTTAGCAAATAAGGATGACCGGCTCAGAATATAGGAGTCATGGCAAGAACCAGGGAAGCCTACAAATACACTCATTATTTTCTGTTTAGCATCACAGACCACCTGAACATTAAGGGAATGGTAGTGATGCCTATTGACATATACCTGTGCGACTGCATAAAAGGCTTGTTTCTGGTCTCGCCATTGTGACTCCTGGCTGGGGAAGCTAATATATGTGGGCACAAGTTTTTTGAGTGCACGTAATACATGAGTCCAGTGACGTAAAAAACTGTCCTGTGAAAATCAAACACATCAGTCACTGCCTAGAATGATCTGGTAGCAAGAAGTGGAGCACACACAATAATTTTTGCATCTAAGACCTAGCTGTTGCAGGGTCCAAATACCTCCAAATCTGCTCATAAATTCCCAGAAGGTTAGCACGATTGAGCCTAAACATTTGCACAACCTCCTGGTCAGACAGGGAGTCAAGGTCCAAATGCACATTAAACACACGTATGTGTCTTGGGATGCACACTATGCGCTGAACCAGGGGCTGGTGATGGAGGCCCTGATTCAGAGATTGAAAATAAGAACTTAAAGTTACACCTGGGCTAAACCATGTTGATTTCAGGGGAGTCAAATTTCATTTGTTGCAACATTATTATAGTTAAAAGGAGATGTTTCCCAGCTCACGTCTAATTAGCAGTTTAAAAGTGAAGCTGATCAGGTATCTGTGTGCAATAAGTAAAAGAAAAGCATTCTCCCTGCATGCATGGAATAAAATTAACTCCCCCTGAAATCAACCTGGTTTTGCCCAGGTGTAACTTTAAGTTCTTATTTTCAGCCTCTGAATCAGGCCCGGTGTCTCTCCTCCTCCTCCATAGATGTGGCTGCTAATATAGCAGCCACACCAGCCTCCAACACCACTAGCAAAGCTCCAGAATCCATAAGCAAACCACTAAACCACAACACTCGCAAAACTCGCCTCTCCCAGAAGGCGAATTTTTAGGAAGCGCTTTTCCGGCGATTATATCGCGATGCTCCAAAAGCGCCTTTAGTGAATACAGCGTTTTATATGTGATGCATTAGAAAAGTTGGGACTAGGCGGCTACAGCGATGTTGGTTGAGGTGATCATCTAAAAAGACAAAGTCCCGAGAGTTTGGCATTAGTGAATACGACAATGGGTCAGAAATTGCTTAAATCACGCGGCTTTGAGCGATTTTACAAAATCGACTTTAGTAAATGAGGCCCTATGACTCTTAAGTTCCAGTGATTATTCTAATTTACAAAAAAATCAACCCCTGTCACCATCCCAACTCTCTCCCTTGTACCTCACATTGCTCCTGCAAACTTACCACTCTCATCCACATTACCCCTCATTCCTCTATCCCTTTCTCCTGCTCTCTGTGGAATGCTAGATCCATTTGTAATAAGCTCCCTGCCATCCATGACCTCTTCATCTCCAACTCTTTCAATCTTCTCGCCATTACTGAAACCTGGCTCTCCACTTCTGAGACTGCTTCCCCTGCTGCCCTCACGTATGGCAGCCTCTCCTTCTCCCACACCCCTATGCCCGGCAAACGCCTTGTCGGTAGTGTGGGCATCCTACTCTCCCCTTCCTGCACCTTCAGCGTCATACCCCATAGCCTTCTCTTTCCTTCTCCTCCTTTGAGGTACACTGCATCCGCCTCTACAACCCCATCCATCTTCATGTTGCTGTTGTTTACCACCCCGCTGACCCCACCTTCAAATTCATTGATAACTTTGGAGCCTGGCTCCTCACTTCCTGTCTTCTGACCTCCCATCACTCATCCTAGGTGATTTCAACATCCCCTTTGACAACCCCTCTGATCCCGGCACCAACAAACTTATCTCATTTTCCTCCTCCCTTGGCCTATCACAGTGGACTTCCACAACAACTCACAACCTGGGACACTCTCTGGACCTACTTTTCTCACACTAATGCTCTGAATTTCTCCATCTCTCTCTCCCCCTCTCTGATCATCAACTTATCTCCTTCTCCCTTTCTTCCTCCATCTCTCCCTCCCCATCACCTAAACGTATTCTCTCCTGACAGAACCTCAACTCTCTTGACGTTTCAGCTTTCACCTCTTCCCTTGATCCCCTCCTCACACCCATGTCCTGCCCTAACCTGGCCATCTCTCTCTACAAAAACGCCCTTGGCACTGCCTGCCTTCCCTCCTCTGTCTCCCTTCGCTGCACCAATTCCCAACACTGGCACTCCCCACTGACTCCATCCTTAAAAAATGCTCCCGTACTGCTGAGAGCCTCTGAAGGAAGTCCTGTTCCCTCGCCGACTTTCTCCACTTCAATTTTATACTCTCCTTTTTCAGCTCTGCCCTCGCCCTCATCCTCATCCTCACTAAGCAATTTTTCCCTCATCCTCTCCCAATCGTCTAACCCCCGTCGCCTCTTTGCCATCCTCAACTCTCGCCCCCCTCCTCCTACTCACATCCTTTTTTCCACTTCTGCCTCTGACTTTGCCACATTCTTCAGTTCCAAGATTGACTCCATCAGGATCTCTGCTTCCTCTACCATCATCTCTCCTCCTCCTTCTACTCCTCCATCTCCACACTCTTACCTCCTTCCCAGCTACCCACCCATATCTACCTTCATCCCCACCTCAGCTGAAGAAGTCTACTCCCTTCTTTTGTCATCCTTTCCATCAACGTGCCCACTTGACCCCTTCCCCTCTAATATTCTCCGCCTCTCCCTCTTTCCATATGCTCTCATCTTGCCCACCTCTTATGCCTCTGCTCTGGCTTCTTCCCTTCTCCCTTTAAACATGCTCCCCATCCTTAAAAAAACCCAACCTTGACCCCACCTCACTCTCCAACTACTGACCCATCTCCCCTCTCCCCTTCACCTTCAAGCTGCTTGAAGGACTTGTTTACAACCGTCTAATCAGCTACTCTATCCTGGACCTTCCTCAGTCTGGGTTCCACTCCCTCCACTCCACTGAAACAGCCCTGACTAAAGTCATATATGATTGCCTCTCTGTCAAATCAAAGGGCCACTTCTCCCATCTCATCTTCCTGGATCTATCAGCAGCCTTTGACACAATTTATCACCCTTTCCTGCCCCAAATCCTTCACTCTCTTGGCCCCTCTGACACTGTCCACTCCTGGTTCTCCTCCTATCTCTTGGCTAGCTTCTCCTCTGTCAAAACCCCCAGCTCCTCCTTCCGAACCACTCCTCTTGCTCTTCCCCAGGGCTCAGTTCTTGGTCCCCTTCTCTTCTCATTCTACAGCACCTCTCTGGGTGACCTCATCGACTCCTTTGGCTTTCACTACCACCTCTATGCTGATGACACTCAAATCTATCTTTCCTCCCCCAACCTCTCCCCCTCTCTCCTGTCCAAAAAGTCAGATTGCCTCTCGGCCATCTCCTCATAGATGTCCCAGCACTTCTTCAAGCTTAACATGGACAAAACTGAAATCGTAGTTTTTTCTTCTTCACATATCCCCTCTATCTCTACTAACTCCATTACTATAGGCGACTCCGCCATCACCTCCTCCACCCAGTGGCGTAGGGAGGGCGGTGCAGGTGGAGCGTGAGCTCCAGGCACCAAAAAGAACAAATGGTGCCGCAGGAGTCCAGCAGCTGTTAAATCTCTACCAGTCTGCCAGCTCAGGTGTAATGATTAGCAATAAGTGTGTCTGGAGCCAGCAGCTGCCTGCAGAAGCGTTTTGGCAATAGGCATGAGACTGCCTCATCAGCACAGCACATGGCATTTTTTTTTATGTCAGCAGATCAGCAGCTGCTGCGTCCTGTTCATTGGCTCAGTGCAAGTCCTTACTGCGGAGGCCTCTCTCAGTAACACACTTACCCTGAGAGGCCTCCGCAGTACAGGATCAGAATTGAGCTAATGAGGGAGGCACAGCAGCTAAAGACCAATCGGCACCTGCAGACTGCAGCCAGGAAAGAGGAAAGGAGAGATCGTCTAACAGTTGCCAGGGGGGCGGTCCCAGCTGTTGCTACAGAGCAACAGGCAGCCAATTGCAAGGCTGCCTGTTGCTGAGTGGGGCAGAGGCAGCCTCCTGGTAACTGTAAGATGATCCCTCCTTTCCAGTCTCTGTGTTGCACAGTGTGTCTGTTTGTGTATGCATGAAGTGTACTGTGCATGTGAGTGTGTGTGTGTGTGTGTGTGTGTAGTTCTTTGTGTGTGTGTAGTGCTTTGTGTGTGTGTGTGTGTGTGTGTGTGTGTGTAGCCATACTATGCTGTTCATAGGCAGATCAGAAATGTCAATCAGTGAGAGCTAGAGAGATGAGGATAGGAGAGATTAGAGGGAATGCAGAGAAAGGGTGCTGGGATAGAGAAGGGATACAGATTTAGGAGAATCAAGAGAATATGAATGTATTTTGTGGATAGATAGTTATGTGTATTTGTGTGTGTGACAATAGTTACATGTAATTGTGTGTGAGACACTAGTTATGTGTATTTGTGTGTGTGTGAGACAATAGTTTTGTGTATGTGTGTGTGACAATAGTTATATGTATTTCTGTGTGTGACAATTTTGTGTGTGACAGTTATGTATAGTTTTGGAAGTGTGTGTCAGTGTCAGTCATGGTCTATACTTCTCTTCTGTATTACATCATGCAGGGGAATTGCACTGTCCCAGGATTGCAGACCAGATGCGACAGGAGAAGGAAATGAGTCCATCAACATTCAGCGTATGGTAGGTTGAGTGTGTATATGTATATGGAGTGCACTGTGAGTATATATGTATATGGGATGCACTGTGTGTGTTTATGTATGTGGGGTGCAGTGTGTGTGTGTGTGTGTGTGTGTGTGTGTGTGTGTGTGTGAGAAAGATATATTATAGAAGAAACTAGTAAGTGCTGTATTAGACACCAAATATAAAATGCAGTGCGCAAATGAAATAATGAAAGTTGCACCAGTTATTACAATATGATAATATATCTTTATTAAATGAAATCATAATACCATAAAACACATACACTCATAAAACATTGCCACCCCTGTACTATATAGAAACACTAAATTTGTAGAAGAAAAAACAAACTGTAGAAGGATAAACTCATACAATGCTCCAGTAAAGGTGGTCTCGCATATATGGTACACACTCACTGGTATCGCACACTCTTGGTACCTCCAATACAGGACCTAGTTAATAGTTTACCTACAAATACTCGGGATGTTGCCTGTTGGATGTTTAACAATTTATAGTTTAGGGCAGGGACTATGGGACTAATATAACTGTGCTTGCCCCGCCTACTTTCTGGTTATCCACTCCTAGGGGTATATTTACAAAAGTTGCTTTTGGCTGGCAATTATTAATCGCCAGCCATCGTCGCAATTTTCCCTGCATTTTTTTGGTAAAAATCGCGATATTTACTAAGCGACGCTTTTGGCTGGGGATTTATAATCGCCGTCGATAGCCATTGATTTTTACAGGTATAAATCGCTGTTCTTTTCTATTGCTGTGCCCTGTGTCAGCATGTGAAGACTTAGACGCTAGAGGTCCACCTGAGGTCATTGACAGTATAAAAGGGGACCTCTAGTGTCCGATTGCTCATTAGCATCAGAACCGCAGACCAGGAAGGAGGATGTCGTCATAGCAACAGGATGAAGACCGAACAGACGAACTACAAGCAACTATCCAGACTTCTTCAAACAACTGGACCGTTCTGTAATCAACTATGCCTGGATTTCAAGCAGCTCTTCAAGATCTCCTTGCAAGTCATCCCAAAATAGATGAAATGCAGAACGGTGAGTCAAAAATATTTTTTTATATTTTTTACACACAAAAAGACAACACATATAGGTTGATAGTAAACAGAGTGGTCACCTGCTTTTTTTTTATAACACATAAGGGGGATACATACTGTAGTGGGAATGTATTTTTTATTAAGTAATGTATGTGACTGTAATTAATGTGTGTTTATTTTTTACCGTGTATGTTTTTTTTAACAGCGGGCAGAGTGCAGCATGCTTATAACCTTTCACATGCTGACGCTGATATTACTACAGGGCACAGCAATGCTGTGCCTTGTAGTTATATCAGCGCATGCATGCTAAGGGTTACAAGCATGATGCGCTTGTCATTTTTACTGAGAAAAACACATGTCAATTCAATGAAAGCGCCACACACAGAAGGCGTTTATTTTAGGGGGTCTTTCACTGCAAACTTAAGGCGATTTGGAAAAATCGAGTTTAGTGAATCCGGCGACCTCTATGTTTTACAAGGCAAACAGCTGGACGACTTTTGTCCAGTGATGTTTGCCTTGTCGATTTTGCTAAAGGCTAAAGTCCCGTGACTGTACATTTAGTGAATACGGCGATTGCATAATCGCCAGCAAAGTCCCGGGCCTTTGGTCAATTTTAGCAAAATCGACCCTAGTAAATATACCACCTAGAGGAGGCCTCTTCCAGATTTTTTTCCAGGGCCACTTTATTCTCCCAATCCACCCCTGGCTGCCGGACTTTTGTGGTCTGATTGCAGAGCTACATGCGTGTGACGTCATGATGTCACAGGCATGAAGAGCAGAGCCGCGGCAGAGAGTGCAGAAGAATGATGCAGGATAAAACAGGTAAGTATTTTGTCTGCACAGTCTCTGCACACTCAATAATATAATAAAGGTGATGGCATAAGACAACATTGGGGAGATGAAGGGGGTTTGCAACACAGGGGGGAGATGATGAGGGAAGGGAAAGATGATGAAGGGGATAACGAAATAATAAAGAGAATGGTGAGGGGGAGGTTATGAGAATGGGGAGGGGGGCTGGTGAAGAGGAGGGGGAAAATGATGAAGTGAATAGAGAAATTATAAAGAGAATGGGAATGGGAGGTGATAATGAGAACAGGATAATGATGAATGAGGGAAAATAATGAAGAGAATGGGGAGCCAGAGCTCATGAAGAGGAGGGGGAGGGATGGGATTATGAAAATGGACAGATGAGGAATTGAGAGGGGGAGATGATGAAGTGAATGGACTGGAGGAGCTGATGATAATGAGGCAAGGGGGAGATGATGAAGGGGAAAGAGAGATGACAAAGGGGAGGGGGAGATAATGAAGAGGAGGGAGATATAATGAGGGGAGGGGAAGATGATGAAGGGGAAAGAGAATGTTAAGAGGGGTGATGAGGAGAATGGTAAGGTGATGAAAGGCCACACCCCCAATACAGCACAGAGGAGGAGGCACCGCAAGATACCTTTGCTCCGGGCACCATGACAGCTAGCTACACCTCTGCATCCACCCAAGCCCACTGACTGGCGGTTATCCTTGATTCCTTAATTTCCTTTACCGCCCACATCCATGCCCTATCACTGTCCTGCCACTTTCACTTCTGCAACATAGCTCACATTAGACCCTTCTTAACCACAGATTCCACTAAAAGGTTCATTCAGTCTCTTGTTATCTCCCGTCTTAACGACTGCAACATTCTCCTCTCCAGCCTCCATCTGGTCCGTCTCACTCCCCTACAATCCATACTTAATGCCGCAGCCAGACTCATCTTCCTCTCCAAACACACTGACTCCACCTCCCCTTTCTGTCTACCTCTACATTGGTTCTTTCAGAATTCTTTTCAAGCTCCTCACCACAGCTTACAAGACTCTCTCCTCCTCCACTTCTCCCTACCTCTCCTCCCATATCTTCATCCACACTCCTGCCCGACCCCTCCTGCCTCAATGCCAACCTGAGTACTATCTCTCAATCCTGCATCCAAAACTTCCCTTTGAGCTGTCCCTCTGCACTGGAACAACCTACCACAACCTATCAGGAAATCCAACACCCTCCAAACCTTCAAAAGCTCCCTCAAAACCCACTTCTTCAGGCTAGCCTACCTTTCCTCCACATAAGCTTACCTGCCCTCCCATCTCAATCCTTGTGTTTCTTGTTTGTTCACCCCCTCCCACTTAGCAAGTTAGCACTTATGAGCAGGGCCTTCCTCCCTTCAGTCATAACCTCTATACCTTGTCCTCATTAATTCCCAGCTTTTATCTCTACTGTCTATCTGCTCCTACAAACATTTCTTGCATCTTGATTTTCCATATATATTGTTCTGCTATTCTTGTACTGTATTTTATTTTTGCATTGTACTTGTATTGTATTCCTTATTTATTTGAACTTTTACCCTGTTTGTTAATTTTATTGTATATGTAACTACTGCCTTTGTACGGCTATGCAGATACCCCTGTGGCGCCTTATAAATAAATAATAATAATGTTAATAATGGTTACAATTTTCTTTCGATCCTTTCTGTAACTGGTAATTATTTTGGTATTCATGCTTTAATCCAGTGGTTCCTAAACTGTGCGCTGCGGCTCCCTGGGGTGCCGCAATGCTCTCACCGGGGTGCCATGGAAACATTTTGTAATCCTGGCCAGGGCAGTGCAGGTGGATCATGACGGGACTCTGGCAGCTGTTAAATGTCTGACAGTCTGCAGGCTCCTGGCAGTGCCCAGATTTTACAGCTTCATGCGTTCATGAATAGAGGAGCCGAGGAGAACAGAGTGCAGGTAGGCTCTCTGCATTTATCAGTACATAAAAATATAATAAAGGTGATGGGGCAACATTGGGGAGATGAGGAGGAGGGAGACAACACAGGAGGAGATGACGGGGAAGGGGGAGAACACAGGAGGAGATCATGGGGAGGGGGACAACACAGGAGGAGATCATGGGGAAGGGAGACAACACAGGATAAGATCATGGGGAGGAGGACAACACAGGAGAAGATGATGGGGAAGAGGGACAACACAGGAGGAGATGATGGGGAGGGGGACAACACAGGAGGAGATCATGGAGAGGGGGACAACACAAGGAGGAGATGATGGAAAAGGGGGACAACACAGGAGGAGATCATGGGGAAGGGAGACAACACAGGAGGAGATCATGAGGAGGGAGACATTGCAGGAGGAGATGATAGGGAGCTGATGAGGGGAAGGAGAGATGATGGACATAGGGGAGGGGGAGATGATGAAAATTGGGATATGATAAATGTAGAGGGGGAGATGATGATAATGGTATGGTGATGAAAAGGGAGGGGGAGAGGATGATAATGGTATGGTGATGAATAGGGAGGGGGAGTTGATGAAGAGAACAAGGAGGAGAAAATAATGAAGGGGATGGAGAAATGATAAAGAAATGGGGAGGGGGAGGTGATGAAGAGAATGGGAAAGATGGTGAGAATGGGGAGATGATGAATGGGGAGGGGGTGATGGTAAAGTGAATGGGGAGGTTGAGATGAGGAAGCGAATAGAGGGGGGGGGGGGGTTTTTATTTATTTATTATAAGATATTTTGTTTAGCTTTTTGGAAAACATGTTCCAGAACAGCCTACCCCTCCAATCATTTCTTTGCAGCCTACCACTGAGAGAGGGACAGTAAGTCTTATTTGTTATTATGGTACATAGATTGTGTTGTATTAAAAGGTGGCTGTGTCCTGCCATCACTAT
>WWET01001209.1:45007-58066 GCA_011038615.1 Limnodynastes dumerilii
GCTGAAGGCTACCCTAACTTCAGCCGGCGTAAGGAAGGGGCCATATGCTCGCACAGGAGCGTATGGCCGCTTAGCCCGCCCTCCCATCCTCATTTAACTATCTCCCCTCGCCCACCTACACTAACCTGAACGTAGGGACGCTGGGGGACGTCACCCCCAAAAGCGTCCCTATTGCGCTGCTACGGACGCTCGATCCACGATCGGGCGTTGCCATAGCGACGCCGGGCAACATCTGCCCAGCGCATGCGCAGATCGGCTTTTCAGCCGATCTTACGCTTACGCCCGCCGTCCTATCATCCCTGTAGAAACAAGCCAGATGCCAGATTAGGCATTCATTTAGTCCATACGGGGAGAAGGTGTTCAATTTGTGTATCCAATAGGCTTCCTTTTATAGCAATTTTTGATCATGATTGCCTCCTCTTGTTAACTGTGGTATATTGGTTGATCATTTTATACACTAGTGTAACAAGGCTGTGTTTAAAGGTTGCAAAATGCATCCTGTGCACCTAATAATTACATCTCCTACCACCATAATCTGCCTAGGTCTCTGAATGTTGGTCCCATTTTGCCCACCTTTTTAACTCAAAAAACCTAATCTGGATTCAACCTCCCCTCCAGCCACTGACCAATATCTCTTCTCCCCTTCACCTCCAAACTCCTTGAGTGCTTAATCTACCAATGTCTCATCAGCTACCCCGCTGACATCTCTCTCCTGAACCCCCTCCAATCTGGTTTCCAGCCCCTCTATTCAACTAAGACTGCGCTTGCCAAAGTGACCAATGATCTGTTATCTGCCAAAGGACTACTACTCCATCCTCATCCTTCTTGATCTGTAGGCCACTTTTGACACCATTGACCATCATCTTCTGCTTCAAATCTCACTGACCGCACCTTCTCTGTTTCTACCCCTAGCTCATCCTCTCCCCCCATCTTCACTCCCTGTTGGTGGCCCTCAGGGCTCTGTTCTTGGCCTGATCCTATTTGTCCTCTACACCTTCTTGCTGAGTAACCTCATTAGCACCTTTGATTTCAACTACCACCTGTATGCTGATGACAGCCATATTTACCTCTCCTCCCCTGGCCTCAACCCCTCTCTCCTGTCTAAGATTTCTGAATGCCTTGCATCCTTCTCCACATGAATGGCCCAACGCTTCCTCAAGCTGAACATGAACAAAATGGAAATCATTGTTTTTGCTCCCCCTAGGATCTCATCCCCCCTCCATCATCATAAACATTTAGTGATATCATTGTATCTTCCTCCTCTCAAATTTGCTGTCTAAGTGTCATCCTTGACTCCTCACTCTCCTTCACACCTCTCATCTGTGTCCTCTCTCATCCTTGCTGTTTTAACCTTTGTAAAATTGTTTGTATTCGTTCGTTTCTCACCAATGAAGCTACAAAAACCCTCATCAACTCTCATATCATATCATGTTTCGACTACTGTAACAAATTCCTTGTTGGTCTCCCTCTCACCCATCTTGCCCCCCTTCTATACTCAATGCCGCTTCCAGGCTCATCTTCCTGTCATTCTGCTCTACCTCGGCCTCTCCTTTATGTCACTGGCTTTCTGTCCACTTCAAACCTCTCTTTAAACTCCTTACCCTCACCTTCAAAACCATCTGCTTATCCACTGTTCCATACCTCTCCTCCCTCATCTCCATGCACACCCCTTTCCGCACTCTCCGTTCTGCTAACCACCGCAGTCTGACCTCCCAACTGATCACCACATCTCACGTCTATGTCCATTACTTCTCCTGTGTTGCATTTCTGCACTGGAATGACCTCCCTTCCTCAGGCAGACTCTCCCCCACATTGCAGGTTTTCAAGCACTTTCTCAAAATGCACCTGTTCAGGCTAGCCTACCCCTCCTCCACATAACATCCTCACTGCAACCTACATCTATCCCTTCTTCTCCTTTCTTCCCCCTCTCTTCTACTAACACCAGCAGTCCATTTCCTTCTCCTCTCTATATGTCTTCTGTAAGTTCATCTCTCCCACCTAGTGTGTTAGGTCATGTGAGCAGGGCCCTTCCATCCTAGTGTTGTCCCCTCCTCCCCCCTCACTCCATACCCTCTTGTGCCCCCGTTGCTATGTTTTACCCCATCCCCACCTAGTGGCTCCCACTCAACCTCCCAATGTGCTCTATCCCCTCCTCCATGATCTATGCAAGACTGATCTGTCAAGCTTGATACCTCGTATCAAGCATCCTCACTGCATCCTACATCTATCCCTTCTTCTCCTGTCTTTCCCCTCTCCTTTTCACACCAGCAGTCCATTTCCTTCCCCCTCTATATGTCTTCTGTAAGTTCATCACTCCCATATAGTGTGTTAGGTTATGTGAGCAGGGCTGTCTATCCTAGTGTTGTTCTCTCCTCCACCACTCCCCCCTCACTCCGTACCCTCTTGTAACTCTTTTGCTACTTTTTACCCAACCTAGTGGCTCCCTCTCAACCTTGCACTGTGCTCTATCCCCTCCTCATTGATCTATGCAAGATTGATCTGTCAAGCTCATATTCTGCCTTGGTTTTTTTCGCTCACTTCACTTTATAGTATTTTTTGAGATATTTTTATATTTATACTGTATTTTAGAATGTACTATAATATACTATGTACTATGTATTTTGGAATGTACTATTCTGTCCATTCCTGCCCTTTTTGCCTGTATTATATTTTGATGTATTCTGTAAAGCACGGCAGACACCTTGTGGCACTTTATAAATAAATATAATAATAATAATATTCTAAGTCAGTGAGACCATTCCCCTTGCTTATAGAGAAAGCAGTCTCACCCAACTCTACCAATTCTGCACTGCTCTCCACATTACGTTCATCCAGTCTGCTAAATCTGCTCGCATTGCTCAGCACAGAACTGGTCTGCCTATTCCTCCCTCTGCTACTCCTTCTAACTGTTACCTAATATCTTCCTCTGTCTCTGCTCCATCCCACTCAGCTAACACATCAACGGTGAGCTGTAGGCTCAAGATTATTAATCTCCCTCAATGTTGCAATGGTCTGAGTGCTCACATTTCCCATAGAGGAATGTGCCTTGGAACAATTGCTCCATGTGTGCATACATGTGATAAGACATGCATTGAGTGAGATTTTCAATTCTGTCCCCACTCATCTTTTTATGTCTAACTTAACCCCTTTTAACCTACAGTGTACTTGAAACTACTAACCTTAGATAGCACGGTCCTGGTTTAATATCTTTCCTGCTTATTACATAGAAACATAGAAAGTGACGGCAGATAAGAGCCACATGGCCCATCTAGTCTGCCCATTAGTTTATTGAAAACTATACTGACCCTAGACCCTATTTACCCTCCATTTGGTTTACAATTTAGGATACCCTTATATTTATCCCAAGCATGTTTAAATTGTTCTACTGTATTGGGCTCAACCACCTCAGATGGGAGAATATTCCACTTATCTATCACCCTTTCAGTGAAGTAATTTTTCCGCACATTTCCTTTGAATCTACCACCCTCCAGTTTATATTCATGCCCTCGTGTTCTATTACACCTTTTTCTATTACTCCGCACTTAAAAAAAAACTGCACTTGAATTAAAAATGCAGTTTGATCGCATGCTCAATGCAATCGCTTAACAGCTCCTGAGTTTGATGAGAATGCGTTTTTCAATGTATTAAAGGTCAGTGTATAAGACATGTAAAAGGTACATAGCTATCTATACAAGGGACTGTTGAAATGTTATCAATTACAGTGCAGTCTTGTAACTGCTAGAAAGGGTACATATATATTGAGAGTTATATGTTATATTGGTATTTGTGTTACACAGCTACATTCAATGAGATGTATTCATAGAAATCCAAGATTGCTTTGTCATTGGAAATGTATTGATTAAGCATCTCAGTAATATATCTTGTTAGAGAGGCAAGCCAGGCGTCAATAGGATTAATTAATGCTTCTGAGATAAAAAGAGTGTTTTATTTGTTTTGCTATTTAACCTTTAATATTATAGAATGGTTTCATATAACCAACAATTGAAACTGAGAAGTTCTACTATATTATAGCATCCATAAAAAATAACTGCCGGGAAGAACCTGAAATGTTCAATATAGTGTGGTATGTAGCTATGTAACAGTAGAAATGCAAAAACATTTGGTGAGGTTTCATTTTAGAGATTTAGTAAGAATGCTGACACTAAAGGGTTCAAATTATAGTTTTAAAACAGACTTAAAATTGAACTGAAAATAAGATTATATACTGATTATATAGACTGAAAATAACTAACATAAATAATCACAGGCCTGATCCAGATCGTTGTGCATTTTCCGTACACACAGTGGTCTGAAAGTCCGCACAGAAGAGAGGAGTGCACTCTCCGGTCACTCCCCTCTCTCTTGCAGAGTTATGGACACTGATGTACCCAGTATCCTACCTTAAGTTCTCTGCACAGATCTGTATCTGTCCAAATGCAGATCTGTGTGGAACTGCTTGCTGTCGCCCCCGGCACTTCATTTGCTTACCTATCCCCTCCCCATGTAAGGATCTCCTAGTGTACGGAACTTAGTTCCGAACACTAAGAGGTCTGTATTGTAACATTTTCCATGTGCAAATACTTTTTAGGGGACTTATGCAAAAGGCTTGTGTAAGTCCCCTATCATTATTAAATGTGAATCAGGCCCCATCACAATAATTGTAAACCTTTTTTTTTTTGTTCCTTCTACAAACATGTTATATGGGTAATAATCATCGGATCCTAATTTTCATGATTGTTTTATGTCACTTTCAAGTAGGGAAAATATTAGTTTTCTATACCCTCCCCCATGGCTTTTTCATTTCATAATATGCATTTTATCACATCTTCCTGACACTTTACATATTTATTGTTATTAATCTAGTCCCATAAAGGGATATAAATAATATCATAAATTATCTTTAAATTACAGAAAGTATTTCAGTTAAAATAATTTTACTTTTCAGCATCTCCGTAAGAGGACTGTAAAGGTCAATGTATTCTCATGCATACGATCTATAAAACAATCTATAACCCTTATTGTGACAACTGATTTACCTTCTATTGAAGATACTGCATGGGTGCTGCCAGCATTAATCTGTGTTTAGTGTCCCAGATTGTGTTCAACATTTTTGTTCTGCTTTATATTGGCCTTTCAATGATATTCTATGACCTGCAAAGACTGTAATGTCTGGATTTAATTATAATTATTTATTTACTACCGGTATTAGCTGCCTAACACAAACATATTAACATATGGGGGATGTATTCTGATTGCTAGGATCGGAAACCTCCTGCTTTTTTCTACCAGCTCATGTGCACGTGTCACATTCCCAGGACAAATCAGGATCCTCTAGGGATCCAGCACTGAACGCAGCAGCATCGAAAGTCTGTAAAGTAAAAACATACAGTATATTAAGAGAAAACTAGACGCTGCAATGAATTGATGGTGGATGGCAGCAGGAGTTGAGTATTTCACGAGAGGAGTGTGAGAACAAAATGTCACACACAAAAAAGCACAGTGAAGACAGGCTTCAGAGTGTTATAATGTTGACAGAGAGTAGGAAAACACAGTGTGTAACACCTACAGGACATATAAATCAAACATGGTCTGAGACCCTCCATGATCCTATTTTTTTAAATTTCCCTTAATTCCTTTGCCTGTGACACCTCTCCTTTTTATTGATGGACCCATTAACTGTAAATAAACATTCATTTCCTTCCTCTGCCTGTCTAACAAATCACATGTTTACCTCTAGTTGACCCCTCAATGTAACTTTATCCTCAGACCTATGCAGTCCCTAGTACTACATTCTTACTAAGCACAGTAATCATTTGCTTTATATCTTTTACAATTGGTATATGTGAGTTTTCATCTTCTAAATAAAGAGTTACAGCTATCAATGAACTGGATCCAGACCCACGCGCTTTTCGTACATGCGGGAGTCTGCCTTAAGTCAATCATGCGAATCGGCGGTCCGTATGAGTGTGACATACCCCCCCACACTGTACCATTACCATGCTTCCACCCACCCACCTCAGTGGGCAGAGGGGAAGCAAAGCCCATTTTCTCGGAAACCTAACACTAGTGTAACATTTGGAGGGCGATTGAGCCCTCCAGTTAAATCAGGTGACGCAAGGCGCATAAGTGGCCTAACATTATGAAATCTGGATCCGGTCCAATGTCCTCATGTAAAAGGGTGTGATCACATTTAAAAATGAAGAGGGTAGAGTTGTAGAAAACCTGGACTATTATTATGTAAGGGGAGGTAAGTTAGCTCTCGATTTAGAAACATATATAGACATGACCCAACATTGGGACTCTCATTGTTAGAGTAAGGACCACTATGAGCAGAAAGGCCTTGATGGTGGCTGGTGGCTTATCATATATTTGCAAATATGTGTAATGGACGTTTCTGTGTTTTATTTTACAGATAGAATGGTATAGTCTGTTACTGGTTAATGGAAGTGTTGCTGGGGCATTTTCCATTTGCAATCCCTGATGAGCCTGTACAGTCTTTGGAAGCTGTTTCGATGTGTGAACGAGTGGGCAGTAATCTCTGCACTTGGCAACTTTGGCTAATTGGTAAGTATTATTTTAATTTTACTTTTAAAATTAGACAGGGAGATATTGTAGAGATATCGTAGGTGAGCGGCATTCTCACCACAGATATTCTCAAAAGCTCTTAGTAACTGACTCAAGGAAGGATGAAGTTTGGGACTAATCTCCAGCACCGCCCTTTAAATCAGGAACATCCTCTTGAGATACTGAAGTTGGAGACCTACCAGCATGGGAAAGTGTGGAACATGACCGCTTTCTGAATATCACTATTACTACAACTTAGGCGGTATTGTTATGTGAAGAGGAAGCACTGATCAGCTCAGGTAGGTTTTATAAATATCGAAGGGCAGAGAAACTGATAATGCATGAAGAAAACAGCTATTTGCTTCATAAAGCCAAAAAATATATGTCTCAAGTGGGTAACAGCGCTGGATATGTGTAAACAAAAATACGAATAAATCAACCTTACATATATAAAGCCATACTAAAGGGATGTGCCTTATATGTGTATAGAAATAAATAAATCATAAAAATCCTATAGAATAAATTTATATATAAATAAATTTAAAACCCAATCAAATCAGACAATGGATGACTAATAAATAAATATAATAATAATAAATAAATAAATAAATAAATATAGCAGCATACAGGTACAAAGTTAAAAAATAAAAATTAATTGGATAATATAAATTAATTGGATAATAAGTCCATAGTTCTAAAACTATTAGAAACAGTCACCAAAAAGAGCCTCTTTGGAGCTTGGTAGAGTTGAAGGTCCCAATTAATCCATATGCGGTATCATGCAATAAGGAAAAAGAAAAGAAAAAAACGGGGATTAAATTTAGAAGTACCAAATCAATTAGGAGCATGAGGACTGGTGGTTAAATATACTTAAAATTTGTAACAAAAATACTGGAGCGCATGTGGTGCTAGCAGTGCACTTTTAAAAATGACTTATTAGACCAATGCAGCAGCTCATACAGGGAGGATAAGTTCCTTCAACAGAAAACGTAAAAACCAAAAGAAGTGCAGAGCACTGAAAAGAGGGCTAATTTATTAATATTATTTAATATGTAAAATGAACAATGAAATAAATGGAAAGTAAAAATTAAATATTAAAAATACAGCAGGCATATATGTAAAGAAAATGAGCATTAGCTGTTATACTAGCTGTTGATCAGGCAGCTAGTGACTCAGTTGAAGGCACATCAGAGTGGTTTAGGATATATAATAGGTTTTGTATGATGATAGTTAATGATCCTTTAGAAGAGTAAAATATTGCAAAAAAAAGGGACTGGTCTTGCGATATAATAAAGGTACTGATAGTATAGTCACAGAACATAGGATTTAGGCAATGTCAAAAGTTTTTTATATAAAATATAGAAGTCGGACTTATCTTAAATCAGATGAAGATTGGCTGTATCTGCTGGTATGGCAAATTATAGTGCAGGACTTGAGCTGGCTTAACAGCAAATGAGAACCACAGGTGGGCTATAGACGGTGGCTGTGGATAATAGTAGCCGCAGGAAGACTGCACAAACTTGTTGCCGCTCCCGAGGGTCGTCCTGTTGCTTCCCAGAAAGGCAGGTGTCAAGTGTGCCACAGATATCCCGGGTTCCCCGGCTTTGAGCACGTTACAGACACTGCACCGCCGATCAGATAAGCCGGCTCCCAGGCGGCAAACCCGCTTGCCGGCTAGAGGTGGCTGGCCCGGCAGACAGAGCCACAGATTTTCTCCAATACAACAGTCCAATAGACCCGTATGCTACAATTAACAGCCAGTTGAAATTTTAAACTCTGAGATGGCTTTAGCAGTACTCGGCCAGTGGCTGAAGAGGCTACCTTTCGGCAGCTTATAAGAGTAAAGAAAAAAATTAAGAGTTCCACTGAGATGTGCCTGTGCGGTGCTGTATAAAAGGACACCTCAAAGCGTTTCACTACTGCTGTAGTTTCTTCAGGAGGATAAGGTAAGTGGAGGGAAGAAGGGGTTTGGTTATTTATACATCATTGATTGCACAGGTGAACTGTTAACCATTTGTTACAGCTAATGCTGCAAAATGCAGGTAATAATGGTGTACGGAGGGGGAGAAAGCTGAGGACTTGAAATCTTTATAAGTTGTTCAAATTAATTAAAAATAAGTTAATTCTAAATAAATAAATAAAAGAACAAGATAAAACAGAATTGCAGTATTTAAATGTTGGGATATTATAAATAATGAAAACAAAAATTAAATCAGGACATAATTTCAATTTGGATATATAACCATATAACTTTATAGGAACAAAGAACAGAGTTAATTAGTACTGTATTATTATTATAAAGAAAGGACAAACATTTTAAGGTAAGAATATCAAATTCAGACTATTATTAGTCTGTGGACACCACACTTCTCTAGACAAACAACGCTGATGAGATTTTATATAATAAAAATAAAAATAGGAGGCTTTATAGAAGGTAAGATTTATATGAATGAATTTCCAAGTTCAATTAAGTTAACTCACTAGTCCCTAGATGTTATATTTGTGTAATTTTTACTTTAGTCAGAAATTATCACATATAAATTAGTTATTTTATTAATCAGATATACCATGAGCAGATCAAAAGAATTTATCTATATACCTCCATAGTGATTAGATACTCATAATTGTATAGCTAATTTGCCCGGATATTCGGGGTCTACCTTTGGCTGGTCACCGTCACAAGGCAGTCGATCAGCCAAAGGGGAGGATTAAAGCTATATACTACGCATCATGTAAAATCAGATTTTAATGACAGTGACAATTTCAGGGTAATAAGAGAAAATATATAAAGGTGTAGTGGCGGGAGAATGGAGGTAGTAAGTCGGGAGGCATGGTTATAACTACATTAATATTAAGAAAAATGATTCAGTTCTATCGACTCATTGAGGCCATTTGGGGCCATGGTGTTGAGTCTGAAGATCCAGTATGCCTCTCTTTGGCAGAGTCGGGCATACTGGTCTCCACCCCTTGATGTACGTTCAATAAGTTCTATGCCCCTGATCGTCAGAACCTCCACTCTACCGCCATGGTGATCATTAATGTGTCGTGATAGGGAGTGTAATCTATTACCCTTCAGGATATTTCTCCTATGTTCTGAAAATCGAAGGTGGAGCTGTCTTGTGGTCCTACCAACATACTGCATCCCACAGATGCAGGATAGTTGGTAGACCACGAAACAGCTCCTACAGTAGATAAATTGTTTTATGGGGAATCTTTCTTTTCCCTCTTTAGACTGAAAAAATTGTTCTCTTTATTGGCAAAACCAGCACATGCCACATCTGGATTGTGAGCAGACAAAAAACCCTTTTGGTTTCTCTGGAAGCCATGTTTTTACGTCGCTTTTATTGATAGTTTTAAGATGACTCCTAACTAAAATATCTTTCAGATTTTTTTAAAATTACACGGGCAGTTTGTCCTGCAGGTATACATAAAGAGGGTTTAATATACTTATACAACCCAGACGGGAAAGAAAAACATACCAATATTTATTGTAACATAAAACCTTAAACATTAAATTAGCCACATTGATACATAATAAGTGGGGTTTACCTCTATTTCTCTTCTTGTATGGATAAAAAGGGGCTGCAGCTAGAATGTCTAAAACCAGGGGTCAACCTAATAAATCCTCCTCTAGCAGGAGCCCCCTACCATCGCCAGAATTCCCCTCTCTGTTACCACAGCAATCTCAACAGGTCCCTACCCTACCGGTACAGACCCAATCCCCATCGGAACTAGCTAAGGAATCCTAGATGTTATTATGCCCTCTATAGAGCAAAGCCTTGACAGGTTCCAAGCTAATATGGCCTTAGTAGCATCCCAGCTGGATGCACATACCAAATGTATCACCTCTTTGGAAACTAGTTAGTGACTTGGATGATGCAGTGGCAGCTCTGCAAGATGCAGATTCTACTAAAAATAACATCATAAAATCTTTACAGGAGGAGGTACCTTGAAAATTGCCATAAGCGAAACAACCTGCATTTTATAGGGATCCCAGAGAAGGTTAAGGGTCTGGACTTGTTAAAATTCTTACAGGATGACCTCCCTCAAGCACTGGGTTTTCCCTCTTGTAATATTGGGCCACATTCACAGATCTGTTAGTTAAAGGTACTCAATTATACGCACACACATTGCAAGGCAACACCCATGACACTCCCCTCACATGGATGGGTTTTTGGTGACTTGTACCTCTATAGGGCACCCTTATCTCTACCTGTGCAATTATGTGCGTATAATACTTACATACATGCGTATCTAACTAGCCCCACCATCAAATGGTCATTTAAATGCCCCCCCACCCACTTCCATGTAACTTTGTCTGTATGGATTTCAACCACGCCCCTCCACACAATGGACTTCCATGCGTAAATTCGATTCTAAAAATATGCACGGAACTCTGCGCAAAAACGTATCTGTGAATACGGCCCATTTTTATTAAAAGGGCTCACAGGTTGGGGCCCCGAGTGCTCAGAGGCATCCAATAAGGCTAGGCCGGTAATAGCTAAGTACCTCAATTAATGTGACAAAGAAATGATTTTGGGGTCCTACAGAAATAAGTGAGAGTTATTGGTTCAGGGACTCAAACTCCTTATTTTTCAAGACTTCTCCACAATAGTCTCTAAAAAAGAGATATTGTAAAACATTTTGAGACATATTACGAAAAGTTATATACAGCAATCCCGGACAATCCAGTCCTGCATCACCAAATCATTGAGGAGGCTCGGTTGCCAAAACTGACCCCTGATTAACGGGAAATACTAAATGCCACTTATACTATATTTATCCTGAAATCTGACAAAAACCCTGTGGAGGTGCCCTCATATAGGCCTATCACATAACTTAATCAGGATTTTAAGATCTTGGCCAAAATCATTGCCAATAAATTGCAATCTCTGTTACCACAATTGCTTATTCCGCATCAATTAGGTTCCGTCCACGATAGATTCTCTGTGAAGAGGATTCGGACAGCATTCGCAGCCATTGTGGCAGCATCATTGAAAAAAGCTAAACCTGACATGCTATTAAGTCTTAATGCAGAAAAAACTTTTAACAAAGTGTCTTGGCTTCATTTACAGAGAATCTCCCAGGCTAGGGCATTTGGTCACTGCTTTTCACAATTTATTCAATACATTTATAACACACCATCAATGTTACTAATAATTAATGGTGTGTATAGTGCCCCCATAACCATGACAACAGGGAGGAGATAGGGTTGCCCCTTATCCACGCTCCTTTTTAATTTGGCCCTTGACCCCCTCCTCCGCATTCTACAATCTTGGTCATTTACAGGGATTAAAATAGGAGACAAAGAGGTAAAGATATCTGCCTTCTCAGACGATTTACTTCTTTACATTTCCAACCCTCAACACTCTTTGCAATCTATTTTTGACAAAATAGAGGAATTTGGTAAAGTCTCTGGCTTTACCGTTAATAAAGGGAAATCGGTAGCTATGATATTGGACTCGTCACATGCCAAAGGTGGGAAAGAGATCTGAATCTCTCATGGGCTCATACATCATGCCGTTATCTAGGAGTTTTGTTACCCAAAAACATTCACAAATGATATGACCTTAAGGTTGGTTGCCCTATACGGACTTCTTTAGATGAGCTTAACTCATGGAAAGACTTAATGCTTTCCTATCTGGGAAGGGCCTACTAAAAATGGTAACTTTCCCCCACTTCAGATGTTGCCCAACGTACTGTCCACTGCTGATGAAAAGCTTATCTACAAAGCCTTTAGTACTTATATTTGGCAGGTCAAACGGTCAAGGATAGGGCTTAAAAAACTGCAGCAGGTGACCTCTGAGTGGGGGTATAAACTTCCCAGATTTGAAATTAAATAATCATGCAGGGATCTTACAGTATATACAGGATTGGTTACACTGGAAGGAGGCCTAAGCCAATACTCCGGTTGAACAGTTTTTCCTCCATAGACAGTCTTTAATTGTCTTCGTTCACACCCATAGACAAGAAATCCCAGAGGATATTTTCTCCAATCCATTACTGATGTTGGCTTGGACAGTTTGGCACCACATTAGACATAAATGCGGTTTAAATAGTAACCACTCACTGTTCCTTCCCTTGGTGGCAAACCCGTAATTTCAACACGGTAGGGCATCATATCCCTTTGTGTCCTGTCTGGGAAAGGGAATTCATGATATCCGTACCTTTTTCAATATTCAAACCAAAAGGCCTCAAATGGTGGCTTGGCTCCTGGACAAATATGAGGTACCACTAACGCATTTATTAGGGCTACACCAAGCACAACATTAGCCAGCATGGTGCTGCAATTATTAAGCCCAGCTGATCTGTCTAACCCATTAGATACTCTTTTATTTCAACCCCTCACATGTAAAAAGCTATATCTGTTCATTACAGACACCTGTGTAATCGGGGCTTATGTCTTGGACAGAGACTTTCCCCCACCGGACCCTTGACATAATTATGAAGGCATTTACCCATTCTCTCTCCACTTTAACTGCAAGCATGTGTAGG
>WWET01001209.1:92734-102736 GCA_011038615.1 Limnodynastes dumerilii
CTATTTACCCTGAATTTGGTTTACAATTTAGGATACCCTTATATTTATCCCAAGCATGTTTAAATTGTTCTACTGTATTGGCCTCAACCACCTCAGATAGGAGGCTATTCCACTTATCTATCACCCTTTCAGTGAAGTAATTTTTTCGCACATTTCCTCTGAATCTACCACCCTTCAGTTTATATTCATGCCCTTGTGTTCTATTACACCTTTTCTTTTGAAAAATGCCACCCTCCTCTAGCCAGTCACTACCCTTGATGTATTTGAAAGCTAAGGGAGTGTTGGTCATTGCTGATGGATGTTTGTCCTGTCCCTGAATGTGGAATTATTAAATAGTGGAAAACAGTCTCATAAAATCTGTATTTTATTAAAGTTATCATAAAGAAGAAAACACTTCTTATAGACATCTCTCCATGCAGTTACCACATTTAACATCTGTCATTCCAACTGTCACTTATCTGAAGTGGGGCTCCAGTAATAAGTACTTACTTGTAAATACTATAGGGGTCTATTTATTGATAATAATCTAATACTGGAAACATATATCTATTTGTAAGTAGCTTTGATGCAGTAGAAGACTAAGGTAGACTTACTAGAACAGCTGTAGACTGATGTAGCGCAATAACTGTCCTGGTAAAGTGCTACTCCAGACACAGATAATGCCAGCTACAGGATCCAAACTGTCATTATTCTGGTCTCCAGTCTGTGCCAGTGGAACACTAATCACATGAAATGCTCAGACAGCTCCATATTATGCCACCATTCACAGCCCATCCAGAGTCCTGAATCTGTGAATTAATGATAGTTAAGTGAGTTGTAAAGCATATGGGACAGTTTAATCTCTCACTGATCACACATTAAATTGATTCAAGTCCTTTAATCTTTTAGATCATGTTTCTGTCTCCGTTTATAGAAATGTACAGTAAATGACAGTCAGAGGAGGACCTAAGTTATCCATATAACTCATTACTAATATTACAGTAACTTTTTCTTTGCGTGCAGTTCAAATTCTCTTCATGCATACTAAATGCAGAGCAGCCTTTTTACAGGCATACAATGGGTTAATCACCGTGCCGGGAGGGGGGAGGAGGGAGATGCCAGCAGCATAGTGTAAGGATCAGGGATCTGCTGTCCTCTGCTCTCCCAGACTTCTCAAGAGATAAAACGTCTACACTGCATATTTGCTGCATGCAATTGATACTTTTGCCCTGGATAAATACTGGGGTATAGTGATAAAAGTACTGAGCACAGCTGTTTTTGCATGTGGTTATGCCCATTGTTTAATAAATAAATGAATTAGTGCATGAGATTAGGACACTTGGTAAATGTAGCATTTCTGCCTTCAGATGACCATAATAATCATTTCAAGCAACTTTAGCGATCACCTTTCATTTTGTGGAAGCACGTGTATGCACAGAATAGAAGGGGTTATTGTTCCTCCTTATTCCTCCATCAAATAGATACTGATGCTCATTGGCTGCTCTCATGCACGTATGTGTACAGCCTCTGACCATCGTCCATCCTACAAACAGAGCTTAGGCACATTTCAGTGTATTGGAATGCAGCAGTGTGGGGTGGACTGTGCACTTCTGTCTCCTTTGAATTCCGGTTATTTTGCATTGGATGTAACATTATTTTTTTAAATATATATATTCTCTAATAACCATGTCTAGCTGAAGTACCACCGTGAAGCTTGGCTTTTTATTTGGGATTACAGAAACCTCATTGTGGAGCTGTTCTTGGTGCTGAATTACATATTCTGCTCGTTTCTTCTACCTGCTACAGCGCCTGTCATTTTGATGATTTTTATTTCACAGCCCATCACAACAAACAATGGCCCGGATCAGGTGCATATTAACTGCAGTCTCAGGGTTCTACTTTTGGGAAGCTGCACTCCTATTAAGGTACGATATGTTGAAATCCAACGAATCAACAATATTATCTACTATGCCTAGATTTTTTAACCTGCATTATGCTTATCTTACATGCAAGTGAATTTTAGTCCCATGGGTTATATAATTATTCCATTTTAAGAAAAAGTGCTGAAATTATACCAGTTACTAAATTTGTTATACTTTATAACTTACCAGCGTGTTGCATTTCTCAAGTATAATATATTATTTTCAGACCTGACTATTTTATTTTTACTTTGGGAATAATAGTCACTATTTGTAATCAAGTCAGTAAGGTCAAAGAATCTCCATAGTTAGTGGGATTATAGGATGAACAACATGTATTAGAAAGGCAATACTAAAGGAAAATGAGTCACATGTATTTAAGGTATGCATTATTATTTTAATATACAGCTAGATTAAAGACAGTTCTGGCAAAAGTATGATGTAAAAATATTTTCATACCACCCAAAATTTGTGGCCCATAGTATTGGGGTACTTATTGATAGGGTGGGTTTGCATCTAAGTATAGTTGTGGTTATACCTCATGGGGCGTATCTAGAACTCAGTGGCAGGCAGCCTCCCAACCCCTCCCCCTCTCAGTTTGTTGCTGCTCTGCTATGCTACATCTGTATACAGTAGAATGCTCACAGCATACAGGAACACAGAACTCCAATGAAATGTAGTCAAATGGAGGCAGAGGAACAAAATTCCCAGCACGTACACATAATATCAGGCAGGTGCAGTAGTACTTTAGCACACAGTAGTCCCAGGAGAGGTGTGATTACATGGAAGCGATTGTAGCAAACAGGACTAAACAGTCCCAGCAGAATTACAGCTGAATGCAGACAGCTGTTGTGGTATTTTATCATGCAGGTATAAGTACAATAAGTATAAAGCAAAAGTATAACTGAATGGAGTCATACTCAGTAATACTTGACTGATACCATGAAAGAACAAAGTGGATTTTCAGCAAACAAATGGTTAAAGGGAAACAGATGCAGCACACAGGGACAAAACAACAGTCCCAGCTGAAATTAAATCCAACTGAGACAGGTACAAGACTCAGGAACAGAGGTTCCCAGCAAAGGTAATTCAGGAGCAGCGAGACAAGGATACAAGTCATACTTAGAGTGACAGTACCTTATAGTAGCTATAATCTGCCAACTACACAGCTTACTTAGACTATTAATATCTCACTGCAGCTTTCATAACGACACCAACATAAAAGATTAATTATATTGGTCCTCTGTCTCTGTCTATTCTGAGTTCAAATAAATGAAATGTTTTTAGATTTCTCTTAATTCAAGAGTCTGACACATCTGGCTGAAGACAATATTGATGACAATAAAATAAAGTTACAGCGTGATATTTTAGTTGTATCTATAACTAATATACCCAAAGTTTATCCATCACACATACAATTCAATACAATATAAGTGCTATTCATAAAGAACCTGGTTTGTGGGCAATGAATGTGCAAAATTATTTTTCTAAAAACTCACCTTCCGCCATATCTACTTGTGCAATATATAGTAATTGCTAATAGTGGGTGTACATTTTTTTTACATGCATACATACAATGCATTTCTATTTATATACACTCATTCATATACATTTGAATTGTGTACAATAAAATTGTCAGTAAGATTGATATTTCATCAATTTATGTGTGGCAGAAAAATAGTCCATACCGGAAAGTATTAAATCAATATCTTGACCATGATTAAAAGAGCACTTAGCTAAACATTTTTTATCAAAGGTGTCTGTCACTTTAGTTTAATTATTGAAGATCCCGTTTGCATGATTGACAAGCTGTAAAAACCAGTTCTGCACATACTTTTCAAATCCCACTGTACATGGTCAAATATGCATTCAGTTGCATGCAATACCTTTTAAATCTTGAGTAGCTTCTCATACATATGTAACAAGTTTATTTATTTTTTCTATATTTTAAAAATGTCTTTTTTTTACTGTTTTTATATATCTCATATTTTGAATGGAATGTGAATCTATTGAAAACCCTCAGATGATTGTTTCAATGTAATGTTATGTAAAAATGCTCATGAATAATTAATTTGACATGAATTAATGCCCTAGTGGCTTTATAATCTAATTTTGTACCAGGAGTAAAATGATAATACAGATTCAAGGTCATAAAGAGCTTTAAGTCCAAAGCCATACATTTCATAGTATTATTTCTGAACATATCCACAGGGTACAGGACAATTGAGTCTTTTCATAAGTTAATGGCTAAATTTAATAATTGATATTTTTGTGCTTAAATATTTGTGATTCTTAAGAGCCTATTAATGAATTTAGAAAGTGTTTTTGTCACATAGCATGTTGTAGTCCTTTGTTATATGCATGAGCCATTTTTAACATGATTAAATACAACTCAAAAAACACAAACACTATAGAGTTTTATGCCATAAGTATACATTGTGATTATATTTATTGACATTGGGCAAGAATCTTGATTATTACAGTATTGTTTTAGATATTAATTAATCTAATTTCTACTGTATATGGACTTAGTTTTCAGATTTGCAGGTTGCCATTCTATTATTGTTTATCATAAGTTCCAGTTTTTTGTACATCACATATATTATATTTGGAGAGTGACTATATTATGCCTATAGGCACTGCACATGCTCACAAATATAATACAATTACACTGTATTCATAAATGAACACATTGCAAATTTGACATCCTTGTATGTAAGCCGAATGAAATATTTTTGTGGTCAACCGGTCATCATGCTACATAAATAGGAATATGACAAGTAGGTATAATAACTTTTTGTTTATAATCTCTCTGTTAAATTTGTATTTTAGTCACATTAGGCACAGTGCCACAGGAACACTTTATTTTATTAAACCCACAATCTTAGGATTTATGGAAAAGAATGCCCTTTCTGCTACACTTGGTGGACTGGTTCCAGAGTTTAAAAATAAAAGGAAAATCTGTGGAAATTTACACCTGCGCAAAAGCATTTGAATTTCAGGGGGATGCAAATCAATTTAGTTTATTGTATGTAGAGAGAACACATTGCTTTTTTCTTATTGTACACAGATTCTAACCAATTTTACTTTTTAATCTGTTATCTAGTTTAGGTTATCAAATATCACCTCTAAACTCAATAAATAAGCTAAATAATCTGTCTGTGCATGTGTACAGGGTACACACCCTGGCACCTGCAGTGTCTGACTGCTGGAAGTGAAGCCTGGACAATTATGTTCAGGCTGAACATGCATTTGCAGGTTAAATCTTCTATATTTTAGAACAGAAATCATTGGTGATTGGTTGCATGTTAGGCTGTTACAATATATGGACATGTTATATCATGTCTCGCCACTAGGGGCAAACTTGGACTATTGTGTGCCTTATGGACATTATCTTGACCTGCCCCCTAGGGGCTGCTGTTGGACCCTTAATTTATTAGTTATCATCCATCTGCTCTACCTGCACAAATAGGACTTCCTTTCACTGAGTGTTTTCTGGTCATTAGTAGTTGTTATCCTGAGTTCCTGGTATGTGTATGCTTTCTGATCTCCTGCCTGTTATCATCTTGTGCCTTGTATACAATCTGCCTTTGGTCTGTATGTATTTATGGTCATTGCATCCTTGCATTTGGATGTTTCTTGCATAAGGCCTGTTCTGTAGTCTGGACTTCTCTTTGTATTTATGTTCTCTTGTATTTTTGTATTCGGTTTATCTCTGATCCCCAGCATCTAGTGTTTCCAGTTACTCCTGCTTTGTGTTGGTACTCCCCCTAAATCCTGTTTGTATATGTACCCTGTAGTGTTTATAGCCTGTGGTTTATATAGTCTTGTTACCTTTTTTATTGCATTCTTATTGCTGCTCCTAGTTCACTATTTACCTGTTTTCTGTATTACATTGTGTACACTAATATCTCTTCACTCCCGTCTTGTTATTACTGCAAAATAAATAAACCAAATTTGGTGATTTATGATTGTTAGAATGGGAAAGCGCCCACTCTTTTGCCCTCAGCACATGCCATTGGAATTGTATCTACATGATCCAGCGTTCATAGGATTTTATTCCTTGATGGGTAGGTTGCGGGCATGAATGGGTGGGGTTTCTTATTTAAATTTACAGTAAAGGTGCGTTTTATGCCACCTGAGCTATCCAAGTTTTAAGGTAGAGCACCTGAAACAGAAGTCCGTGTGAGCGAGCCAAGTGTTGTCCCTTAGATAGATACAACAGGGATCTGGGACCGGATTCACAGATACATAGTTACTGCGTGCATGTCTGTACGCACACACATAGCAAGGCAACACCTATGACACTCCACTCGCCCGGACGTGTTTTCGGTGACTTATGCCTCCATAGGGCGCCCTAAACTCTACGTACGTGCCTATTTATCTAACCGCGCCCTCAAATTTTCACGTAACTTCTATCGTACGGATAAAAACCACACCCCTCCGTACAAACGTCCTTAAGTGCGATTCACTAGTCCGTGCCTACAGTACTCACATGCGTAAATACTACGTAATATGCGGGAAAAGGTTATTACACACGTGCAGTTAATCCGCTCCTAAATATACGCACGCAACCACACGCAAAAACGGATCTGTGAACACGGTCCCTGATATCAGATCACTGGCACCGTGTTTGAGGCTCTGTCCCATTGTAAGCCTGTATCTGGATTGTTTATTCTGCTTGTACCTTTTCTGATCTTCTTGCCCACTATTTCTCAGTGTCACAATATGAAGCAATTGTGAAATATTGTGATTGTACATTTAGACCTAGAGTGTCAGATCCATAAATCCAAAAATTGTCTTATATGCTAAATATGCAGATTTAACTATTGTAAATGAGTGCACTTGTGTCTATAAAGGTGGATGGGGGAGTCAGGCACTCAATGTGCAGTGATACTGTTTGTATGAATGAGTCAGAGATATGGTCCTGCTGCACATAGATGGTAGTAGGTATTGGTGGAGTGCTTTCTCAGTGTGCAGGTTTCCTATTACCAATGTAATGTGACAAACTGTTCTTTCCAGATTCAGAGTTTTAGAGTTTCATGTCTTATGTTATTTATCTATCGTCTTGCACCTGTGGCCTCCAGTATACAGGGAGGACCACCTGAATGATAACACTTCGATCTCTGCAGCATTGATGGAACATGTAAAATAAGTCTATCTATACATTTTTCAATCATGCCATAATAATGCTATTTCTTTTTAAGAGTAATGGGTTTTGATATAGAGAAAGATAGTGATTGATACCATTAATCGTATATACTGTAATAGAGGCCATCTGAATACATGTTATGAACTCATCCAGGAGGCCTCAATGAGACTATTAACTTACAATTTGGTATTTTTGGTATTTAAAAATAAAAAAAATCATCAGTTCTACACCTACAGTTTTAAACCCATAGGAGTTCTGGGAATGATTTATGAAATATTGGCTATGTTTACATTTTTTGTTGAAATCTCATGTTCAACCACATATTCAGCTTTAATCATGCAGTAACCATTTTTAGTATACACAATATATTGCTAATTGTTATTATTTATTGTGAATGACTATGTTCCTATGATCCAGATCTCCGTGTGACTTCCATATGCACAGAGATCTCTAGCTCCACGAGGAAGAGGAGAGTGCTCTCCCATGTCGCTCCCCTCTCTCCTGCGGAGTTCTGGACACTTATGTAACCAGAACCCTACCTTAGCGTTTCTGCACAGACCCATGCGTAACTGCTGCTCTCTGCCCCCGCCCCTGGATTAGGCATGGAGAAATGAAGGGCCAGCCCCTTCCAAAGGAACTTCTAAGTTCTAAGTGCTCTTAAGTACTTCTTTCTTTATCAGGCCTGAGGATTGTGTTATCAGTTAAGATCACTCAGTTGATAAATGAACCAGGCTGTATGTGATTTATCCACGTTAAGAAACTGTGAAAGTGTATGTGGTGAAACACATCAAGGTTGTTTCATTCTTTTCAATTATTATTGTTTGTCAGGCAAGAAACACACATCATCTTGTTCCTTGTCAAGCATAAAGTTTCAAAAATGTTAACGTTATAAGAAATCCCATTAGACATAATAGGGATTAGGTTCCAATTAATGTGATGTGAAATCAGTAGTCCCTCCACAGCAACCCTAACCCTGTGCTCACACCTGTTAGCGGTAATTAAACTATGGCTAAGATGACCTTATAGTTACATCAGAGCTCTTCTCAGATCTCGTCCAGGTTTAGTGCAAGTAAACTGCTGATTCTTAGAGAAATATCAAAGCTTGAAATATGATCCCGTGGACCTACTTTCATCCTACAGCCTAAGGAACAATCTGGTTTTCCACAGGTGTGTAGTGACTAGTCCTAGAGTGTGAGTAATCCTGGCAAATAAGCTACAAATCAAATATTGTCTCTGTCTCATATTGGAAAGCATGCAAATTTTAGCCTTTACTTAAAGCCTCTGTGGTGTTAGGTCCTGTCAGTCATCTAATCTGGAGACACAGAGTATCTACAACTCCTAAATGATTACATCTCTATGGCCTTACAGTTACATATGATTTAGGACATTTAAAGTCATAAACCATTGCAAGCTAAGGTATCTTCTAAAGTTATAAAGTTGGCATCGCTGGCCCTGATTCAGAGTTTGAAAATAAGAGAGGAAAGTTACACCTGGGCCAAACTATGTTGATTTCAGGGGAGGCACATTTCATCTGTTGCAATTATAGTTGAAAGGTGATGTTTCTCAGCCCAAGTCTAAATAACAGTGTACAAGTGAAGCTATTCAGTATCTGTGTGCAATCAGCAAAGTAAAGTATTCTCCCTTCATGAATGCATAGAATAAAATTAATTTGACTGCCCCTGAAATCAACATGGTTTTGCCCAGGTGTAACTTTCCTCTCTTATTTTCAAACATTATTAATGTTTTTATTGTGTTTTTGATGGTTGTATAAATAAATTCTGGATTTGTTTTAGAGCAGCATATAGTTTTCTTTCTCTTGACACTTTTGATTTCATTGACCGCACTGGTTTCTTCTAAGAGCTAGCCAACAATTTTTCTTGTCTAGTTTTACACAGTCCAGAGGGGTAGATTTCTTCCCTGGTCTAAACACTCAAGAGATGTACCCATTATTCTTTGTTATAATGTGTGAAGTGTTTTAGGTTTAGCTAACAAGTGTACCTTTTTACATATTTTTCATGCTTATGCTTATTACAGCAATGGGCTGGATCCAGACTTAAGTAAGTGCTTGAAATTAGTTACTCCTGGGCTAAACCATGTATATTGCAGGGGAGTCAAAGAGTTGAGAGGTGATTTTTCCTATCACAAGTCTAAATTACAGTGTGATAGTAAAGCTGGTCAGTATCTGTGTGCAGTAAGCAATTTAAAGATATATCCCTGCATGCAAAGAATACAATTACCATGACTTCCCCTGCAATCAACATGGTTTAGCCAATGAGTAATTCATTTCAAGTACTCCCTGTCTGTGTGGGTTTCCTCCAGGTGTTTACCATGTACCATGTCAAATGGTCTTATTGCGACAAGGTACCTGTTCTGGTTACATTTAAGCTGTGGGATAGGAAGGGTTAGGGTTATGCTCCAGAGAGAAGAGGTTTAAGTCTAGGCTGCAAATAAGGATGAGGTTAGTGTTAGGCTGCAGAGAGAGCAGGGTTAAGGTTAAGGTTAGGCTGCAGAGAAGGGAATGTTAAGGTTAGAGTTAGGGAGGGGTTAGGGTTATGTTGTGGGTTAAAGTTAGGGATAAAAAAACTTTACCCTTTTACCCTTGCAGTCTTCATAAACCATGTCATCGCAAAATCCACGTTTTCTAAGGGCATACTGCCGAATACTAGCGGCAGTCGGTCTTTCATTGCTGCAAATTGATCTGTCAAAAGACGTATCACTTGAAGTGGCGAACCATACCCGATAAACTAAAAATAACCCTAATCTCTGTTTGTCTGTTTGTGTGTATATATCTTAGAGAATTTAGACTGTAATCTCCATAGGGGCAGGTATGTGAAAGATTAAAATTAAGTGTATGTTACCTGTACTGTGCTACCCTAAAATGATTCTAATAATCTTGATGAAATGAGTGATAAACTATTGTGTTTGACAGCAGAAAAGTTTTTATGACTTTTA
>WWET01001209.1:117944-146533 GCA_011038615.1 Limnodynastes dumerilii
TTATATTTTTACACAGGGAATAGTTTGTGCTTATTGCACACAAATATCTTTTATTTTAAGCAGTAATTAAATTTGGTATACATCACCTCTCTGTTAATCTATTTGCACAGTTGAAGTTGCTTGCCCTAAAATTTAACATGGTTTGCTTCAGGTGTACACTTATATCTGTTTTACTCTTACTTTCAAACTCTGGATCATCCTCTGGATGTGATACTTTATATAAAGTTTTGTACATATGTCAATATTTGAATTTGTGATTGTTGAATATGGATGTTGCTTGACTCATTAAAATACCTACAAAAGCTTTAAAATGGAGATGTTGCTAATAGCAGTCAACACAATTCTAGGTAAAATTCTTATAGTACATTCTCCAAGTTGTAAGCAAGAATCTGATTGGTTGCCGTTAGGAACACCCTGATTTTTTTCTCATTAAAATCTTTATTCAATATAACCACTGGAGTGTAAATCAGATGTTTTTTGGATGTTAGCATCTGCTTTTGTCATGGCCAACCAAATAAAAGTTTAATTTATTGGGAACTTTATATACTGTATGGGCTGGATCCAGACTTAGTTAAGCGCTTGAACTTAGTTACTTCTGGGCTAAACCATGTTGATTTCAGGGGGAGTAAAGTTAATTGTATTCTTTGCGTGCAGGGATATATCTTTGAATTGCTTACTGCACACATATACTGATCAGCTTTGCTGTAATAAGCATAAGCATGAAAAAATATGTACACTTGTTAGCTAAACCTAAAACACTTTACGCATTATAACAAAGAATAATGGGTACATCTCTTGAGTGTTTGGCCCTGTATAAAATCTGGAAGAAGCCTCCTGTGGGTGGGACCAAATAAACTCTAGGAGTTGCTAACCAGAAAATAGGCGGGGCAAGCACAGTTATATTAGACCCTTAGTTCCTGCCCTCAACTATAAATTGTTAAACATCCAACGGGCAATGAGTATTTGTAAGTAAACTGTTAACTAGGTCTTGTATTGGAGATACCAAGAGTGTGGGATACCAGTGAGTGTATACCATATATATGAGACTACCTTTACTGGAGCATTGTATGAGTTTATCCTTCTACTGTTTGTCTTTTCATCTACAAATTGATTGTTTCTATCTAGTACAGGACTGTGGATATTTTATGGGTGTATATGTTTTATGGTATTATGATTTAATTTAATAAAGATATAATATCATATTGTAATAACTGGGGCAAGTTTGATTATTTCATTTGTGCATTTTATATTTGGTGTCTAATATAGCGCTTACTAGTTTCTTCTATAATATATTTCTTTCACACACACAGTGCACCCCACATACATAAACACTCAAATAGTGCACCCTGTATAGAAATACACACTCACAGTGCACTTCATATACATATACATATACCCAGACACAGTGCACTCCATATACATATACACACACACAGTGCACTCCATACACACACACTGCACCCCATATAGATATATACACTCACTGTGCACTCCATATACATATACATATACAGACACACACACACAGTGCACTCCATATACATATACACATACACAAATAGTGCACTCCATATACACATATAAACACACACACACAGTGCACTCCATACACACACACACACACACACACACACACACACACACACACACACAGTGCACTCCATTACATATACGTACTGCACTGACTCATTCTACTGAACTAGATGCCAGGAGAATGACACTGTAGTTCAATCAGCTCCCAGAGAGCACACGCTATCTGAGCACAGCAGTGCCACCTGGGGCAGGTTAGAGGTACTGACCCATGAGTATTGCATGAGAAAGCTGAATATTAGTGCAGCTGCAGACACACCTCCACACCCAGTAGAGTATGTAGCACAGCAGTATGTTCAGGAGTCGGACCCAGTACCAGAACCAGCAGCAAGTGTACAGACATCACATCTGGAGTAATAGGACAGTGATTTTATCACAAAAAGGCGAGTAGCATGAACATACATATTGTCACCCAAAGCAGTGCAGATGCAATTTTTTATTAGATTTGTATTTACTGGGCTGTTTTGTTTTTCTAACTTTCTTTTTACAGTATCAGATTCAGGGAGTAAAAAGCCAGTGAGCCTCAGTTAATGAGTGAGCCTAATGGATCTGCTGTCTCTCTATCTGTCTGTGTCTAACTCCTCCCACTTGGTTTAGTTCATGATGAACTAATCTTTGCCAGAGCTGTGAACTAGTTCACTTTTAAGATTACCTCATATGCAACTGGTCTAATTGACTAACTCCGATTATATACACGTTTCTTCTATTGAGGATATATGATTACTAGCATATTATCATACCTTGCCGTATTCCGTTATATACAGGATCTACCACCGTTGAACTGTTAAGTACACACCACTCTATATTTGCAAACTATATAGGAGAGCTAAACAATAAGCCTTCTAGAAATAATCAATTCATCCTTATATTCTTGTGGGAATTTCAACATCTGTGCTGTATTTTACTATATTGTGTTTTTTTTTATCACAGGTGAAGATTTCTGTTGAAATTTTATACAGGATACTTTGTTATCTTTTTACTGCAGTAGTGGATTGCTATTATTTTATTTGTTTATATTAAAGAGCATATATTTTTTAGCTACTTGGTTGATTTGTTTTCTCTAGTGAATTCATCCATTTGTATTTACTAGTTTTCTATATTTTTATCGCTGTGTCTATTCAATTTTTTGTTGTTTTGCTGGAAAGTTGGCAGTGACTCTCCCTCACAGCTGAACTCATTTAGCGCCGGAGTATTTTTTCTTTTTGTTTTCTTTTTTATATCTTCTGCCCAAAGTCTTTTCTCCTGGCTGCTCTTGTAATTTTTTTCTCTTTATTAAAAATTGCTAAATTCACTACATTTAATAATAGATGTTCTAGAAGTGAGGTTTACAGTGATAAATTCAATTATGTATTGCTTCCTACAATGGATAAATTAACCACCAACATTGCTGAAAAAGTTATATCGGATTTAAATAATCTTGTGGATTTAATGATGGATGAAATTAAACATTGGAGTGATAGTATACTGTTGCTAAAATATTTGGACAATAATATGGTTCCTAGAGGCCTACGTGTACATAGACTGCTCATATTAACTGATGACCCAGAATAAACAAACTGGCACCAATTCTTTTTTCTCCAGGGGACAGAAAAGAGATCTCTTACTACCATTAATACTTACCAATCCATATGATGCATTGGTGGTGAGAACTTCCAAACGTCACAAAGAATCAGGGGCACGGGGGGGGGGGAGAAAATGTAAGAAAAAAACAATAAATACAACATGTAAAGAAATTGTCAATTTGTCTGATGTTAACTTGGAACCAGCTCAAATATCACTTTTGAAGAAAGGATTATCATTCGCTTCCTGTACCGCTCCTAATCTTTTTGAGTTGTTCATGGAACTAAACAAATTTATTAGAACCCTATGTAGGAAGAGATACTTCCAAACAAGGAATGCTAAAAGATTTGATTCTAGTTTGGAACCAATTGTCTTGAACACAGATGAACTTGAATGTTTATCAGATATGGAAAGCCTATTCAAGGAGGGCATGATTACAGATCGGACAGTTTTATTCCTATTTTTGATATTCAGGGTGATCCATCAAACCAAACTTTCTCAAACTTTACATAAAAAACGTTTAAGGGAGAGTCAGATTTTTTTCCAACCAATCACAAAAGTATAGCAATACAGAGTTTTTATAAATCTACTTTGAATGGCTTTAAAGATATCTGTTTAGCATTGGATTCTATGTGTTTGAAGAAAAATTTCCATGGGGATAATCTTTCTAAATGTGAACGTAAAGCCCTTAATAACTTATGCAGAAATACATCTATTGTAATACATGCTGCAGACAAGGGGGCAGTGTGGTGGTCCTCAATAGTAGTGATTACCATCAAGAATCCCTGAAACAACTGTCTGACTCCACGTTTTACAGGAAACTGTCTGGGGATCCCTTTACTATATATCAAAAAGAACTCAAAAGTTTGTTGGATTGGGCCCTGGCGGAGGGTGTGATAAACACATTTTTCACTTTTTATTTACCCCACACCCAGTTTACTCCTATTTTTTATCATCTTCACAAAGTGCACAAATCCCTCACTTCACCCCCTGGACGTCCAATCATTTCGCGTATTCATTCACTAACTTCTAACCTTTCTGCATATATTGACTCTTTTTTACAGAAATATGTGGTTTCACTCCGGTCATATGTTTGTGACACACTGAAAGTTTTGAATGTTATGAATAGTATCACATGGTGTCCCTCATATGCTTTTTTAACACTTGATGTTAAAGCTTTATACACACACATACCTTACTCTTTGGGAATTCAGTCTGTCAATTCTTTTTTCATCTGTAGACTCAGAGATCTCTGTGTCTCAGAGAAAATTTATTTTGGACTTGATTTTATATTATCCCATAATTATTTTTTGTATGATAATGATTTTTTGTCTACAAGTCCTCAGTACTGCGATGGGCACCAATTTAACCCCGAGTTTCACTAACCTCTATATGGGGACATTTGAGACCAATTATATCTGGCATGGTGACTACGGGACGAACTTGGTACACTTTATGCGTTATATCGATGACTTGCTTATTATTTGGAAGTTTCATACAGTATCTTAACAATAATCCATAATAATCTTATTTTTACTCACATATTTGATTTTGACACAGTAAATTTTTGGGATATCACACTCTCTGCCACCAGACGTATTGGATATATGTCCAATGTTGTGAATACGGCCCATAGTTACTAATAACTATAACAAACCTACAGACGCTGCAAACTATTTACACTACCGAAGCTGTCATCAAAGACCATGGATTAACCACATCCCTCATGGTCAGTTCACACGCTCACGTAGAAATTGTTCTGATTTTAAAGATTTTCAATCTCAAACCAGTATTATGTATTCTAACTTCAAAAATAGAGACTACCTAGATGGTGTCCTTACTGAAGCTTTAGAGTATGCTGGAGCCCTCAACAGAATGTCCCTATTAGATCCCAAACCTAAAGACCTGAGAATGAATTCTGATTCTGATAAATTGATCAACATTCCCTTTGTTACGAAATATAACTTTAAATCCAAACAAATTTCTAATGTAATTAAAAGCAATTTCACCTGTTAAAAAAGGACAAAGGTATACTCCGCTTGCAAATCGTTTACTAGCGTAGCGTATTTACGCGAGCATACCTTCTATACACTCCCCTAGGCACTCCCCCTGCATGTATGTACTTTGGTCGCTTTATGTTTTCTAAACCCTACTTTAAATTTTGGCAGCGTAACCGCTCATGTCCGCACACGTACGTATAGGAAGCGTGTAGTTACGCCGCTAAGCACACCCATACTGTTTGATTCAAATGCAAACCCCGCCTATATTATGTAATTTAAGCGTACTTTTGGCTAACGTAAAATTGGCACGCCCCCTCAAATGATTTTACGCTACTGCTACGTGAAAGGCCCTTACGCTCAGAGTTATGTTACGTTACGTAGCGTATCATCTGTCGTGTGCATGCTCAGTACATACCAAATCGCCTTTTTACGTCTCCGCCAGGTGTAAATACGCACGGAAACATTGTTCTGGATCTGCCCCAATATTCTTGGCCCAATGTTGAGTGAGAATCCGACAATTATATACAAAAAAAACATTAAAAAAAATTCTAAAACTCTAAAAAATCTGTAAGCTCCTAGTAGGGTTAAGATTAGTTCAAATATAAAGCCTATAACCACCAAACTTATTCCAGGGTGTTATAAGTATAGGAGGAATACCTGTTTATATTTCATATTTCTTCCCCACACTTAGATTCCAAGTTTTTGATAAAGAACTACATTGACTGTGAGATCACATATGTGATTTACGTTTTACAATGTACCTGCCCACTTCAGTATGTGGGCAGGACTACTTGTAAACTTAAAGAAAGGTTTCGTGAGCATCGCCTTAATATTATAGTTTGTATAAGCATGTAGCCGAAACTCATGGCAATGATCATAAATGTCTTTCTTTATGTGGGGTTGAACAGATTACAGTTAAGGACAGGGGTGGAGACTGTTTCACCTCTTTGTGTCAACGTGAGGCCTTCTGGATATTCCAGTTACAAACACTATATCCAGAGGGCCCCAATGACACTATTGAGTTTAAGGACACTGGATTTTAGTTTGATTTAATCCATTTCATGCCTTCACTGAAGTCTATGAGCATTTCATAGTTTTTTTTCTTCTTTTTTCCCTTATTATGTTTATTTAATTAATTTTATCAGTTAGCTTTTTATTATTCCATGATTCTGACAGATTGTAGGTGTTTCACATATGCACATGGACATGGGTTTTTGTTGTTTTTGTTTTGCTTTTTTTGTTTTATTATATATGTCTCTTTTTGTTTTTTATGTTACCATATAACTCTGCTCCATTTTGATTCAATGTTTCATCTGTGTATTGAGGGCCTCAGATATTATAGCAATTTTTTTATTTTTATTATTAAACTAATGAACTGATGTGTTTTGACTGAATTTAAAACTGTAGATTGGAAGTTTAAATACTAAAGAATAAGGATTATGTATTGAATAAAGTAGGAATAGGAAGTGGAAAGGTTAAAATAAAAGTAAATGCTAAAACAATAAAATAAATATAATAAAAGAATAATCATATTAAAATAGTATAAAAAAAGAGTATTAAATATGGAGTAACTAATGGTAACAAAAAGATCATAGCCTCTCACACATATACATTTATTTTATCATATATAAAACAGTAGGAAAAAGAGTAATAAACTTGGAGTAATCAATAGTAACAAAAAATTATAGCCTCTTATATTTATATATTTATTAAATACCTTGAATTCTTCTATTTACGCTTATGATCATGCTTTATATAACACAGGACTATATTGTATATGTGCATTTACTATTAGAATGTATTTGGTCATGTATTTGACCAAAAAAACTTATAAAAATTTTAATATATAAATTTTTTATGTTATTCATGTAGTCAGCAACCAAGTAGCTAGGGTTTGTGTTCTTTTAAACTGATGCTGTATAGTGTTAATGCAGCCTCCCCTGTCTTCGTGAATTGTTCTATGTGTGGACAAGCTCTACTATTTAAATCACCTTTGAGAGCTACTTAAATAGGAGGCAAAAGACACTGGACACTCATTATGCTTTGAAAAAGTCCCGGGAGCTGGACGAAACGCATAAGCCTAAAGACGCATCATCAAGCTTATTTCTATTTCACACTGCATACCATTTGCACCTATTCAACGAAAGAAAACCTGTGGGTCCACTTTTACACTAATCGGCACTTGCACTTTGAGAAGCACTTTCTCTACTTGCAGGTGGTGATTTATTACAGATCCTTCCTTTCCTCCCACCGAATCAGATGTCAGCTGTTAGTTCTATCTAACTCAGGAAGTACACCTGGAGGTGCACAAAAAGCTGCGGAACTCTACTGCTAAAACACCCCAGGAGTCATGGTAATCTCATATGGAACTGGTCTAATTGACTAACTCTGATTATATACCCATTTCTACTGAGGATATATGATTATTATCATACTTTGCCGTATTCCGTTATATACAGGATCTACCACCGTTGAACTGCTAAGTATACAACACTCTACATTTGCTAACTATATAGGAGAGCTAAACAATAAGCCTTCTAGAAATAATCAATTCATCCTTATATTCTTGTGGAGATTTCAACATCTGTGCTGTATTTTACTATATTGGGGTTTTTTCCCAGGTGAAGATTTCTGTTGAAATTTTATACAGGATACTTTGTTATCTTTTTTCACTGCAGTAGTGGATTGCTATTATTATTTTGTTTATATTAAAGATCATATATTTTTCAGCTACTTTGTTGCTTTGTTTTCTCTAGTGAATTTATCCATTTGTATTAACTATTTTTTTTTATTTTTTTTTCACTGTGTCTATTAAATTTTCTGTTTTGCTGGCGAGTTGGCAGTGACTCTCCCTCACAGTTGAACTCATTTAGCGCCAGAGTCTTTTTTCTTTCTTTTTGTTTGTTTGCTTTTTTTGTCACTTTGAAGATTAATTCATTTAGAACTGATCAGTCATGAACTACCTATCACTATCACGTACTGTGGAGGCCTCTCAGGGAAAATGAGTTACTGAGAGAGGCCTCTGCAATACAGGACCTACACTGGATGCAGCAGCTCTGATCTACTAACTTAAAAAAAAAATTACATGTGCTGTGCTGATGAGGCCGTGCGGCCTCATGAGGGTACCGGCTTACCGGGAAACTTCCCGGTACGGCCTATTGCCAATCTGCCCCTGGTTGCAACGCAATAATAAGCTGTTGTAGCAAGGGTAAAAATAGTAGAGATTAGTTATATCACCAGAACACCATAATAATTGCACAGCCGGGCTAGAGTGTCTCCTGGAAACTTGTAATGTCTGGTAAGATTAACAGGTATTTTATACACACTGAGAGCAAAAAGAAAAGAAAAACAAAAATGGCGCTATAATATAGAAAAATTATTGTTGAATTAGATAGTGAGGGGGTACTTATATACCAACAGCTGCTGTTTGAGAGGAGTGTGTCCTTCTCCTCAAAAAGCCCCTACAAGAGGTGTTATAAACATAGATCTATGGGAAACAGCGCTACAGGTATTTGGTTGATTTTTAAAGTTATAGAAAAAAAAAAAATGTTAAAACAAAAATAAGAAAATCAGAAAATCAGATGTTAATAATTATATGCAACACTAGGTTGTCAATTTGTGAACAATTAGATAGTTGACTTTGACAGGTCAAATAGAGAACGGCACCAACATTTTATAATTTATTTCACGAGTAAATATCACTAAAAACATAACAATAATAATAAAATTGACATAAAAATATCTTAGAGTGGCGTGCTTATATAATATAAGTGATATGTATCACTGAAGACCGGAACCCAATTTTTCTCAGGAATAATTCCTTTTAGTTTTATGTGCAAAAATCAGCATTCAGAGGTGCATTCAGAGGTCACATTACAGAGCATTTCTGTAGGTTTGGTTGGTTCCCATGAGAATAAAGAGAGCAGAATCTTTGGATTTTTTTTTAAAGTGGTCCTTCCTTTGATGAAAGGTGAGCCCCTATTTCCTGTGTCCGCGCTTGATGTGGGGTGTGCAGGATTTTACCACCATCCCTATATTTTTCCATGTCAGTTACCTAAGTTGTCATTATCAGGGATGTCCTTCACTCCCCTGAGCGATATGTGTGTGTTCCTGGCGGTGAATGAAAGGATAAGATGTTAAAGGTTTAAGGAAACAGGTTTACACAGATCTGGTTATGTGTGCGTGACAAAAAATGTGATTGCATCAGCGGGGTTCCACAGCTACACTTGCACAGCTGCGTTCATGTGAAAATAAACCTTAATGTCCTTCAAATAAAAAAATTGGTAAATTCAGATTGGTTTTTATTAATTTAATCTAACTTAATTTGATTTAACTTTAACATAAAATACACCAGATTCTTTCTTTTTATGGAGATATTCTTTTTACAGGGAATCTGTTAATATTATTATCTTAAATAATCAACGCCCACTACAGAAACAGTGTCAATATAATTCTACTGCTTAGTATAGGGGACCATCAAATATAAAAACAAAACAAAATATCAACATTGAAGTACTAGAGTTCTTTGTGCTATATATGTACCATTTAGTTGAGTTGTATTTGTGCTTGCATTTCTCTCTACATTAATACATTGTGTTGTTGTATGCAGGTTTCTTCCACCAGTCATATACCTCCTTCATTTCATCTCTCTGCATAGAAAATAGTGCTGTGATTATATAAAAATGTTGTGTTGGATCAAGCGTTATTATTTAATTGTAATAGTTTTAATCTTTATTTTTCCTGTCTTCATTTTTCATAGGGCCTCCAGTGAATGTCACATGTAACATATTTGTAAACAGCTTTGGGTCCATTGCTGAAACCACCATGGTATGTATACCATCTATTTTATAAAACTATGCAATGTGTAACATTAAGTGTGTTGAGAGTACAATCCAAACAGTATGATGGGAATAGCTTTCCTATTTAATAACATAGGACCGGATCCAGATTTAAGAGTGTCAGGTGATTTACGCACGCAAGGGCCCTCCAGATGTTACGCTAGGATTACTATAGTAATCCTAGCGTTTAAACAATCGAACGGAACTTTGTTCCGTCCGAGCCCATTTGCGTGCAAATGGGCTGTGCACCCCTTCCGCCAGCTAAAGCGGGCGGGGGGAAGCATGTAAAGTGTACAGTGTGGGAGAGGGCTCCCACACTGTAGCGGATCAGCAGTCGTATGGACCGCTGATCCGCCCGTCGCATTTAAGGCAGGCTTATGGCAGCGTAAGCTGCCATAAAGCCCGCACGACAGAGGGGAGTGACAGGGGGTGTGCACTCCCCTCTGTCTCGCGTAATTTCAGACCCCTGCGCGCACGGAAAGCACGTGGGGGTCTGGATCCGGTCCATAGCTATAAAGTGAGCATAACATTTTATTCTTGACTTCCTGATCTGAATTATGGCTTTTAATTTTACCCTCTTAATGCTCGCTTTGTACACCAGCAACATAAGTGAATTAGACATTGTGCCAGATTTACCTAGCTGCGGGAAAGGAAACCAATTAGATTCTAGTTGACTGGTTGCTGTGAGCAACATCTCCTCTTTTCCTTTCCCGCAGCTTAATAAATCTGGCCCTTTGAATCTAACATATCCGTATGGATGCATTTTTCATCTGATTCCAAAAATTTCAAGAACTTGTACAAAAAAAAGCTAGTTAGAAAGCATAATAAATAATAAATAAATAAAATAAATATACTAATAAATATTACTGCGACTTATGGAAAAATATAATCCATTGTCCATTCCCCATAATATCTCACTCAATGTGCCTCATTCATTGAGGGCGATTTTTTGATGAGATTTTAAATCGCATTACATCGCAGCGATATTGCATTGATTCATTAAAAAAAGATTTTGCCGCAATTTTTCCAATCTCAGGTGATGTTGTGCGATTTGTAAAGGGCTAAATCCCGGTGATTTTCAATAGAAAACCACCGCGATTAGCCCTTTAATAAATCGCAGCAAGTCACGTGAGATTGTAAAAAAAACCTAAGTGCAGCATGGCTGAAAGCCTTAACCATGCTGTACTGATAGAACTACAAGGCTCAGGATTGATAAGCCTTGTAATAATATCATCGGCAGCATGGTTAGGCTTCTAATGTAGTTTGTGTTGTATTAAAATTAATAAAAGGTTTGGGCACTCACCGTTTGATGTCATCTTGGGAAGCCTTCTTTTCTTCATTGTAGTCTGTGTTCTTCTGGGTTCAGCTTGCTTGAAGTGTCTGCTCCGGTTCTCTGGATCTTCTCCTGTTGCCACGACACTGGGAACCTCTTGTTCTTCATCCGGGTTGCTCCTAATGACGAATAGGTCACTAGGGGGCAGTGTTTTATATAAGAGATGACTTCAGAAACACTAGAGCCCCCACTGTAACTGACGTCATCTCTTATATAAAACACTGCCCCCTAGTGACCTAATCTTAATTAGGAGCAGCCCGGATGAAGAACAGGAGGTTCCCAGCATCGTGGCAACAGGAGAAGATCCAGAGAACCGGAGCAGACACTTCAAGCAAGCTGAACATACTTAGTGTAAATGTTTAATGTATGTTTATTGGTGAATGTACTTTTTTGCTAACACACACTACTAGAAGCCTAACCATGCTGCCACTGATATTATTACAAGGCTAAGCAATGCTGAGCCTTGTAGTTCTATCAGTACAGCATGGCTAAGGCTTTCAGCCATGCAGCACTTAGATTTTTAACACACAAAAACACATGTCAAGTCTATTGACATGTGTTTTTGATGGTCAGGGACGGCACATCACCCGCAAATCACACCTCTCTAGCTGCAATTTTTTTTTGGGTGATTTCAAATCATACTAAAGGCGATTTGTTCAATGAATAGGGCGATTTTTTTCCCCCCAATCTTTTACATGGCAAACATCTGGACGATTTCTGTCCAGCAATGTTTGCCATGGCGATTTGAAATCACACTCAAATCACATGATTTTGAGCTTAATGAATACTGATCACGCGATTTGAGGCGATTTAGCTCAAATCGAGCTTAATGAATGAGGCAAAATGAAAGGCAAAATACATTAAATTAAATACTTTAAAATTTCCATCATGTCTTACTGTTTTCACTTAATCAATAAACTTGGTTAGCTATAGCATACTCTGTACACGCCTATGTATATTAATTGGTATATCTCTCTGGGCCTGTTACTAATATAATAGTAATGTTATGAGAGCCATTCATGAACTATAAAACTGAGTTTTATTCTTATGCTCAGCAAATGATAAACAGTCTGAACTGAGTCTGTAAAAACCAAGACATTATATTATAAGATGTAGAGATGTCATTGTGGATGTGGGGCTTTTTTATTATTACTTAATAGTACATTTTGTTTTCTCATTAATGAAGTACAAAACAATGTAAATGTAAATATAAGACTGGATCCACATTTAAGAACATAAGCCCACTTACTCATGCAAAGCACATGTACCCTCCGGCTGTTCTGCAAAGTCCACGATAGTAATTTTTATTGTACGGAACTCAGTCAGATTGACCACTGATCCACACGTGTGATTTAAGGCTGCCTTATTGCAGCATAAGTCACACAATCTATGCACAAAAAGGGGAGAGGCAGGGGGATGTCACTCCCCTCTTCAATGTAGAATTATAGACCCCCTACACAATCGGAAAATATGCGGGTCCATAACCTTATCAGTTAATAAAAAAAAACAATAGAACACTTTAGGCAGCTCTTCAACAAAGCAAACATTCTTATATTTCAGTTCAGGTTTCTTCTAATCTGAGGTTACTCTTATGCATACAAATCTTATTATATTAATGTATTTCATTTTGTATAAAACACAGAAACGGTCAAATAGGACACAGCAGTTGCTTTACTAGGCCATGTTAATGGTATAGGCACCAAATGTTAACGTAGAACTGTTCAGACAAACAACTGCCATTTTACATTTCTGATTAAATGGTTGAAATATGGCTCTGGGAGGTAATGCTGAATATATAAATGGAGAAAAACAGATTGCGTTTAAATTGCACATATAAAATATAATGAAGGAAGGTGCCCTAATTTCTTCTTAAATGCAAAGATATGTATGAAATTATACACATGGAGAAATTTTGATTTGCATTTATACCAATGTTAAAAGCAAATATTAATTGTATTAAAGACATAGGGAAAATTATGGAAATATTTGGATTTTGTATAATCATTAACATATATCACTATTTTAAGTTTGAATAATAACTATAGGGTGTTTTTTTCTTTAGTTACACTTTTACTAGTTATGCTTACAAAATGGAAAATTTCATGAATTTGCTTTTTCATTATAACTAAGATGAACAACAGATTTCTGTCACTAATAGTCTTTGCGAAATAAATCTAAAACAAAGAAACTAATCATATTAATTTAAGTGGAGTATTTACAAAGCCTTATCAAGATAAGATGCCGGTATACCACCCCTGTGCTATTAGAGACAGTTTAAATATGCAAACAGTTTTTTTGCTCTTCAGAATATTGTAATAATGCATTGCAATACATCACTATGTCAATAATAATGTAATAATGCAGGTTTATGTCACTTATTTTATTTCTAAGAAAATACCATAATATAATATTAGATAAATAAATATGACTTTATATCATTATTTTATATTTACCTTATCATAACAGCTGCTTTTTGCCTAGGTCACAAGCTTTAATTTTTATTAATGCATGTTCTGCATTCAGCATCTGGAATGTAGTCATCGTTGAACTTGACACATGAATTATTATCTACATTTATCAGTATACTGTATATGCTAATCTCTGGTGTCTAATTGTTAAATGCCTTTCCTGAACCATAGACCATTTCTGCTGAGACGCTAATTTATTGACTTTGTTTCTGCTGTGATTAAAGATTGTGACTGTGATTGTATGAAACCTCTGGATCTTTATGGATTTTACATGTTCTTTAGTTCCTGAATAGAAAGTTTTCTCATATTTTACAAAGATTTACTGTTAATCTCATGTGAAATGATTTATTATTATCTTTATTATTACTTTGAATGCTTGATAGCTGTCATTCTATGGTACCCTTGCACCCATTGTTGTCCTTTTGATATGTACATCATTTTTCTGATTACAGGGCATATGTATTATTGCTATTTTTCAAATTGAGGTATTTAGCCAACAAGGTCTACTCTGTCTATTTGTGTTATATGTTGTACTGGGAGCACAGTCCTGATACTGAACTATTTCAGGAAAAGAATCTCTGAAGTTCCAGTTTTCAATATACTTATAGTTCTTATCTGGGACCAGATTTAAAGCTTGAAAATAAGAGAGGAAAGTTACTCCTGGGCAAAACCATGTTGATTTCAGGAGGGAGTCATATTTCATTTGTTGCAAACAGTATTAGAGTTGAGAGGTGATGTTTCCCAGCTCAAGTCTAAATAACAGTGTACAAGTAAAGCTGGTCACTATCTGTGTACAGTAAGCAATTCATAGATATATCCCTGCATGCAAAGAATACAATTAACTTGACTTCCCCTGAAATCAAAATGGTTTTGCCCAGGAGAAACTTTCCTCTCTTATTTTCAATCTCTGAATCTGGTCCCATGTTTGCAAAGGGATTATTACAAACACAAGCACTACACACATATCTGAGAACCTGCATTCGCCATACCCTCCAACATTTTTTAATGGAACATCGGTACACCGTGAAAGGGTGTGGCTTATCCTGTTAAGGAGCGTGGCTTTAATCTGCTTTCATTTGCATGTATGATAAAGTGTAAAATCGCATTTTACACCTTACCATATTAGCTAAGAATTCACAGAAGAGGGGCTTGTCACTTTAGCAGAGCTGTAGGAATCTGTCCCCATAGATCTGCTATAGTGATAAGATTCTATAGAACTGGTAGGTAATTATAGGGGGGAGGGAACTGCTGGGCCAGAATCTGGTACAGGAGTCCTTTTAGCCGATACAGACCATTAAAAAATGGTACTGCACCTGCTAAATAGGCACAGTTGGAGGGTATGCATTAACCTGCAACATTGATCTTTTATCTCCATGTTATAGTGCCGTGACCATATAGTTTCAAATGCAGGATGTAGACACACGACAAGAGAAACTATAGTAGAAATTAACTTATTATAGTAAATGTATAAAAAAGGGTGGAGTGTACACTACATTACATGACTCACTCTCTATGACTCACAAACTCATATATCAAATATAATTAATTTTATAAAAAAAACTTTTAGTTAAGAGAACTATATTGAATGTCTGCACAATTTGAGCATACAGCTCTTCTGAACTACTGGCGAATTGGCATAGGTGACCCATCGGAACTGAAAACAGATAAACCGATTTTAAATAGAGGGAGAAAGGGAAGGAGAAAGTCTCACCCTAAACCCTCAGGCTCCTGTAGATATTTAGTAATTACACAGAATGGAAGTTGCTCAATCAATTTATAGGCAAATGTAAACAGGTGCATGAAAGGCAGGGGTTAATCTGCTAGCCACAGAAACAAAGGGAAAAATAGCCCCAGCACACTGCCATAAACCAGTAACAAACTATACTGTTCTATCTGTAAAGTAAAACACAGAAATGTCCATTACACATATTTGCCACCAGCCACCATCAAGGCCTTTCTGTATATGGTGGTCCTAACTCTAACAATGAGAGTCCCAATGTTGGGTCACATATATATGTTTATAAATTGAGAGCCAAACTTACCTCAGGAGACACCCCTTACAGCAGGGTTGCCGTCTCCCCGGAATATAAGGGAGACTCCCGAAATTTGGGCAGTATCCCGGGAGATCCGGCAAAGCTCCCGCAAGCCCCACCAGCCATAAATTACTTCTATAATCCCTAGCGTTACTAGGGATGTGCGGGGCTTGATGATATCATCAAGCCCCAGCCATCCCCTGAAACGCTAGAAAATACAGGAGTGATTGACAGGGGGTGGGGCTTAATGACGCAATTTGCATAAATCGCACCATTAAGCCCCGTCCCTTGAAGAAATCAATGGCTTCTCTCTGGGATCTCCCGGAGGGAAGCTCTAAAAAGTCGGCAACCCTGCCTTAAAGTCTCCAAAATGGCTGCTGTGGATCAACTCCTCCTCACAGCTGCTGCTCCCAGACATGCCCACAGACAGTATAAACACAGAATGGAAGTTGCTCAAGCAACAATAATATTTAGTAATTGTGAGAAACTTAACACATAAAATTTGCCATTCTGGTCATTTAACTTATGCTGATGTCACAGGACTTATTCTGAGTTGCATCCACTCGGTGGAATTCCGTTTTCTCTTTTAGAAATATGCATGTAACATTTTAAAGCTAGATGCAATATGTTTGCACTATATTAAACAAAGGACAAGTCATGAATGAATGAATGAATGAATGAATGAATGCATAATTATCAGTTTAATGATGTGGTGGTGGGTTGTCTTGCTGATAGCATGGCATTCTCTGGCAGCTAATGCTAACCCTTTTCTGCATGTCAGCCATTAGAAATCAAACGTAGATCTTGAAGAAATTAATTGTATAAAAGTAAATCTTGACCTTACAGAAAAATAACCTGAAACATATAAATAAAAATATATATTTGTAAGTGCCACAAGATTTTTATTTAAAGCATTAAAACTAGAAATCAAGAATGAAGCGAAGCATGTATACCTATAAATATTGCAAGGACTTTCATAAAACAATGCATCAACGTTATGATGGCTAGTTTATAATAGCAGGCTTTATTTGACAGAATCCAAGTGAAAGATTAAACCTAAACCTAGGATTACTGAGTGCAGAGATTGTAATTACACCCTGCTTGCTTCGGCTGACCATTCTTGCAGAACTGTTGACTATCTATAGCAGCCTGAATGCACAACTATCAATCTTACTTTAAGATCCTTGTCAGATTCCCTAAACTCAAGCTTTAGATTCAAGGCTTTAATGATGTAGGATGTGAAGATCCCAAAATTATTACTATTGCAGTAAAAGTCTTGACCTCTTTAGGACAATTTAGCAAAGATTCTATTTAAAACACTGCAATAAAATTGTTTATTTAAAACGCTGAATGCAGCATGTGTGGGGATCTTTTGATAGATCCCTGCAGTATCCTGTGCAAACATACCACTCACCTATCCCCCCTGATGGACTTCCAAGATCTAAACCCTGTCGTTTATCGACTTGTGCTTTCTTAAAATGGCAATAAGTCGGAAGCCTGGTTATTTACGTAGTCTGTAAGCATGCCTATATTGTGCATTGTAATATTAAGTCTTGTCCAGTTGTGAGTGAAACCCAGTCCCCCCATTGGAAGCTGACAGACATATCATTTGTCAGAAGTCTAAATCAATTGGACTGTGTACCACTCAGGTTGCAGACACAAAACAAGACACAGAAACATCCATTACACATATTTACATAATATGATAAGCCACCAGCCACCGTCAAGGCCTTTCTTCTTATAGTGGTCCTAACTCTAAAAATGAAAGTTCCAATGTTGGGAATATATACAGACCGTATCCTAGTGCAAGCTATACCATTCCGTCTGCATTCTATAACCCACTATACAATAAAATTTGCATTCTTCTCACAGTTGTCATAAAATTGGAAGAGTACGTACGTACGGGGACACAATCCTTTTAGCAGATCGTTTCAGCAGTTGCAAAGGACTGCTGTAAAATTAGACAAGTGTATTTTATGAATTGTATTTGTGAACTTTACAAACACAAAATGGAAGTTGCTCAATCAATTTATAGGTAAATGCAAACAGGTGCATGAAAGACAGCGGGTAATCTGCTAGCCACACAAACAAAGGAAAGGAAATGACCCAGCAATGCTGCCACTAACCAGTAAGAGACTATACTGTTCTATCTGTAAAATAAAACACAGAAACGTCTGTTACACATATTTACAAATATATGATGAGCCACCAGTCAGCGTCAAGGCATTTTTCCTCAATAAGGTTGTACAGGTGCAAAAAAGGAAAGATGGATGAATGGTAATGAGGGAAATGTCAAAAGTCTTGATCCATTCATAAGGCTGGGGACTTTTAAGAAATTGCATCTTCACTTGTCAAAAGACTTACATCTGCTTTATAGGATTACCTTTTTATCCTAATTGGTTCCGGAATACCTTTGGATCCCGCCACCAAAAATACATTGCTGAGTTCACCGAGTATCGGGCTGGCCACCCGTACTACAGGTAAACAAGTGGGCGGAGAGTCAATCATTAGCGTGAGCAGAACATCGAATAGCGAGGAGAACGTTACTAGTGGGTCTCCGGTCAGCCGACATCCAAGTACTGCAAGGCGTCCATTGGCATTTAACCCGGCGGTCTCCACATAAGATTACCGTGACTGTGCCATACGTAGCCTGCTCCACGACTGTTGTGTCTGATGCTTCCGTCCGAAGGAGATAACAAACGTTCCACTGAACATCAGGTTCTCTCTAAACAATTATTTTCTGTGCTTGCAGCTTTATGATTGAATATTAACACTGGTACTCCTGCAGATACTAACACTGAAAGTGATGCATGTGTTTTACCCATACTAATTTCAATTAGAGTTGATATTGTTTTCATTGTTTTTTATATTGTCTTAATTAAATTTATTTATTTTAATCTAAACCGGTGTAACGTTTTTTCAGCCATCGCAATTAATATTTTGGTGTTATAACACTTATTAATTTGCCTACTCCAGCGCTGTGTTTTTTTCTTTTTAATTTAACCATTCATAAGACCTACAACACACAATCTATGTGTAAACATGTGTTAATATGGCCCTGTACTCACACTTTACTAATATTTGGCTTTGTAGCTGTCACTCACAGACATGTTTACAAATACATGAGGAGAAAAATTGGAGAAACCATTTGCAGGAGCATACACACCTGTATATTGGTCAGATGATTGGGGATCAGGTCGCTTAATTTTTATACAGTTTTACCCAACCAATCAACCAGGATTGGTTGTGTGTTTGAAACTGGTAGGTCAGAGGTTGCATTAAACAGGAATTAGACAAGTATGTAACCAGATTAAGCTTTGGATAACTGGAAATTTAATAAGCTTTGCATTCAATCCTGGTTGCCTGGTCAGGTCAAAAGATTTTAAACTTTCATCACCAGGTCTCCCAACCAATATATAAGTGTGCGGACTCTTGTGACTGGCTTGTCCAATTCTTCTCTCGATGCTTATGTAAACATGTCTGTGAGTGGCAGCAGGTCTTCAAAAGATTTGAAGAGTGTTTACAGTACAATCCTTCAATCCTTTCAGCCAATTGTTGTAGCAGATGGAGATAAGAGATCTGCAGTAAAAATGGACAAGTGTGTGCAAGCGGTTGTTGTAGGTATCAAGGAGGATTGTGTACACAGTTTGGTTGGGAGTTGGATTGTACAAGAATGTACCCAGCTTTAACTGAATTAAACGGTGTGATTTGTTGGTTTTAAAAAAATTCTGTGATTTACTATCTTTCTGTGATTTTATATCTTTAATGCTGATAAATCCCTAATAGGCTTCTATGGGTGTATGCTATACTTGTGGTTTTGACAGTATATGACTGCAATTGCATGAGACAGACATATGTAATATCTTTGTAAACAAAGCTAAAATAGACATTAGAGATATAGCAGTGGGCAGGGCTGTTCTCATAAGGGTGTGGGGTCTAAACTTACAGAGGATCATCAGATCTGTCAGCAAGGCCATTGTGTGGACCAGTAAAACAGATGTCCTGTCAATCAGTCTAGAGTTAGGGAGCAGCTTAGAGATTTAACATGTTCCTATGGGAGGGGATAACAATGCTGGGATATTGGGCTGATCTAATAGTGAGAAAAGATTTTGTTACATTAGTGCTAAATTATATTTATAAATATCTATCTGTCATTCAGATAAATGTAGCAGACTTATATAAAAAATACTAAAAAGGCAAGCAGCAGTGTTACTATAGATGTGAAATTGTTTGTAGTCTGCTTTTATTAAAAAAAAATATTGCCAGCGCACTGTGTGCCATTCTGTCTGTAAAATAAAATCTAGATATATTAACTGGACACATTTCTAAACATAGGTTACAACAGGCCTAACTCTAAACAATTTACATGCTTTAAAGCAAGAAAAATGTTAGCGAATCAATCAGTTATTAGGCCAAATAACATGTGCAATAGAGATAGACAGACAAACATAGATACATGTTTGGTATGATTCAATATATTTTGATATATAGTAGTGTGTTAGTAATATGAATTGTCCATTTATTGCCCTGGCCTGGGAAGTGTTCTCTCAGAAATGTGTTTAGGTGTGTACTTCTAGCTAGAATAAAATGTTTGTGTGTGTATCATAAAAGCCTGTAAGTATTTATGGGTGTATTCAGAGCAGAAGATGTTCTGTCTCCAAAATCCAGACCACTCAGAATTAGTCTGTTAGGTGACAAAATCATCCCCTCATCCACTGTATTAGAGGGAACACTTTTGAAGGCACAGGCTCATTTAAAATTCACAAATCTGTCATGGAGCTTTTGGACCTTTTGAGATAGGGGGCTTGAGGTGAAAAGGTCTGAGGTGAGGCTGTAGATCTTAATTCCAGGAATCTTAATTTGATTTGAGGGTATGTAACATCTTTCTGCTAGTCTCAGCACAGAAAGTGTCCTCTGCGTAAATTAAACTCTTTCTGCATTTTAACCCTTTCATTTCACAAGAACTCTGTGCTATATTGTGTTTGTCATTTTGTTATCTCTTTTTTTCCCCCATAAATATTGTAACATTCTTTCCATATTAAATATGAATTGCTCATTTCATATTTCTGTTTTCTTTTGAATTCACTTGTCAGATAAGCTTGGTTCTTAAACACTACATAGATAAAACAGAAGAGAACATTTGGATTACAATAATTTTGATTAAAGTAAATTTTGTTAGATTTGTTAGATTATTTTAAAGGAGGAACTGAAGGCCTCTAGCCTAGTTTTATATGCTGTCCGAATAAACTATTATGGTGGCAATGATAGGCAATGCGGTGTGATGTAAACAGGAAGAATTAGTCATCGGTAGACCTTACCCCATTGTCACACAACAACAGGGTAAATGGAGAGACTGAATCTCACTGTAATCTCACATTCCCCTTCATATTTCTTGGATATTCTAACAAACATTAGAAGATGTTTCAACTAGAGCTGAGTGCTAACCCCAGTGTTTTAGTTTTGATTCTAAATCTTTGCCTGGTAGCAATCACTTGGGATGCCTCCAATTTAACTTCCTTTCCTGGCCAGAATTCTGGCAGAGAAAGAGAGAATTGTAATATTTGGGGGTGACTTAAATTGGACTCATGACCCTTAACAAGATTCATCCCAAACAACTTGGTGTCAACCATTAACTGCCCTGAGGAAAAAGAGACATTTATTCCATGACTCCCAACGATTGGAGACTCCTTTATCCTGACAACAGAGGCTATACATACTACTGCCAAACATTTGACAGCTAAACCAGAATTGATTAAATGCTGCATGGACATAATAACCTCCACCTTGTAAGTGAAAGCCAAAAGTATCCCACCTTGCACCTTGCTGTCACTCTCTGAATCTAACCCTTGGAAATGGGCTTGGAGGTTCATTACCCTCCCTCCCCCCGCCTACCTGCCATAACTTCCGCGTAGTAACGCTGGGGGACGCCCCCTCCAGCATTACTATGCTGAAGCTACGGACACCCGATCCAGGATTGGGCGTTTATGCAGCTACGCCAGGCAACATCTGCCCGGCGCATGTGCAGATCATCTTTTTAGATAATCTTACACGTATACCCAGTGCATTACCACCGGGCGACGGGGGTCTGGATCAGGCCCAGAGACTTTACCTCATAGCTAAGGTAGCAGATTTAGATACCAGATAGAAACACACCCTCACCCCACAACGCTCTTGCATGAACTGGCCCAGACCAAGACAGCCCTCAGCAAACTGTTAGATGACAGAATTAGTCTGGCTTATCGTAAATGTAGGAACCGATACTTCCAGTGAAAAGTAGGCCATTGAGAATGTTTATGCGGGTACTGCGTGCATAATTCTCCCTAACATTTATACAACATGTAACTGATCATTGTGGTAAAAAGATTTATCTAGAAAAAGAAATAGCTAAAACTTTCCATCAATTTTTCTCTGCAACCTGGAATCCCAGCACACCAATCATGACTTGCATTTGCAGAAGAACCAAGCTACTCAATACTTGATATACTGCCACTATCCCCAACTCCCAGAAGTAGAAAGGAAGGCATTGGAGTCTTCATTTATCATCCTTGAACTAGATGCTGCTCTCAAGGCTTCACTTACAGGGAAGAGCCTGGGTTCTTATGGCTTTATATTTACTTTCTGATTTTCAGTCTCATCTCTTCCCAGTTCTGCTACAAGCCTGCAGTACTGTATCACCATGGAAGATGAGGTTTAGCATAGATAAATGTAAGGGTATGCACTTAGGGATCAAAAACAAGCAGCAAGGGCCAACAAAGTATTGGCATGCATGAAAGGGGCATAGATGCAAGGAAAGACAGTGTAATTTTGCCACTGTATAAATCATTGGTAAGGCACTCTATAAAAAGAGATATTTTGTAACTAGAGAGGGTTCAGAGAAGGGTGACAAAATTGATAAAAGTGTATGCAGTCAGTGAGCTATGAGGAATGGTTAGCCAATTAAGGCATGTTTACTTTAGAAAAGAGGCATCTAAAAGGAGATATGATTATTATATACAAATACATTAAGTATCAATACAGTGAACTTTCATGGGAATTTTTACCCCAAGGACTGTACACAGGACACGGGGTCATCCACTAAGGTTAGAGGAGAGGAAGTTTCACAATCAGCAAAAGAAAGGGTTCTTTACAGTAAGGGCAGTCAGGATATTTAATTCACTGCCAGAAAAGGTTGTGATGGCAGATTCATATGGGTGTGGGTCCCCGCTTAGAATGGCCTTATTTCGATAGGGCTGTTTCCTTCCAGCCAGTTTCGATCTGGCTGGGATTTCGATTGCATATGCCTCGATGAGGCATAGGAATAGATCCACGGAGCACCAAGCTTTCGGTGCTACGAAAAGTAAGTAAAAAAGTCCCCCACACCTTTCCCTAATTCTAACCCTAACTCTCCCCCCTCACTACCATGACCCTAACCCTCCTTTCCTGGCAGCCTGACCCTAACCCTCCCTTCCTTGCACCCTGACCCTAACCCACCATCTCCTGCAGCCTGACCCTAATGTCCCTTCCCTGCAGCCTGACCCTAACCCTCCATCTCCCGCAGCCTAACCCTAACCCTTCCTCTCCTTCAGCCTGACCCTAACCCTCCCTCCCCTGCAGCCTGACCTTAACCCTCCCTACCCCGCATGGAGAAGTTACTCACCTTTCCCTCGGTCCGGCGATAGCAGCGGCGGAAGGATAATGAGAATGGGTGAATTGGGGACTGCAACGGGATTCACATGATATGTTTAAGAAAGGGTTAGACAAATTTTTAGCAGAAAAGGGCATCCAGGGTTACCAGGACCAATAATTTGAAATGAAGGGTCAGCAGTGATTTTTTCAAATTGCAACAAATTGGAGGTTGTTTCATCTGGATCAATTTTAAATAATAATATAGGGATTGCAAGAGATTCATATTAGGATGAACTGGATGGACTGCTGTGAAACATAGTGTGGCACAGCAGTGGCAGACAGGATGGCAGCTTAATAAACTATACAATCCTATATATTATATTTTTTTATTCAAAAAGATAAAGACACAGTAGAAAAAGTGGAAGTAAGTAAATGAATTTAGTGGGGAAAAAAAGCCAATCCAGTGAATAAAAAAATAGAAATATTTCTTGTGGATCCCTAAATGATTGTTTATTGGATTAGAAAAATTGATGACCAACCTGGAAATTCCAGTTTACGTACTCTTGGCCCGGATTCAGAGTTGCGCATCCTTCTTTTTTTCAGACGGATGCACAGCCAAAATATGCACTGCGCATACCAGGATCGGGAGCACGCACAGAAAGATGGGCGCAAAAGTACCCATCTGTCTGTGATCGCATCCGACTGGCCTGTGTCTGTGAAAAGTATATTTAAATGAGAAAAGCTCATTTAAATATATGACCAGTGCAGTCTGGTGGCTACTTAACAAGCACTACGCTTACACCATTCCTGGGATGGTGTAAGTGTAGGTGCAGCTAACCGGAGCTGGAAAAAAAAAAGCAATTAGTAAAAAAAAAAAAAAACAGTTTCTACACAAAATTAACCCCTTCCCCCGCCACCGCCTCTGCCTCAACCTAGAGAAATAAATAAATAATGGACCAACAGGGCATGCTAGCAGAACTACAAGTGCCAGCATACCCATGAATGACAAGGCATATTGGCGCTTGTAGAACCATAAGAGCCAGCATGCCCTGCTATCCAGGGCCCACTGCACCAAATAGCGGTACATGTCCATTCATAAATAAAAAATACAATCTGTGCCCTCATAAAAAAATCATAAAAAATGCCCACTTGTGCCCACCAAAATATAAAGAAATACAATATGGCCAATATCCCTGTCCCCTTTCTAAAAAAAAAAAAATACTGTGCCCACATAATAAAATTAATGAAAATGCCCACATGTGCTCCACACAAAAAAAAAAAGCCCAATATCAATGTCCCCATATTCCAAAAAATACTTGTAGTGTCCTCATATAAATTTTACAAAAATGGCCAAAAAAAATACTTACCTGCTCTGATTCGGTCCAGTCTTGTAAGCTTTTAATCCAGGGTATTGGCAAAAAAAACAAACCCTATTTTGACGACGCAAACTATGTCCTCTTTCAACTTCCTCAGCCCAGACACACACAAAAACACATATATATATATATATATATATATATATATATATATATATCCAACAGTAACCACAGTACCAATAATCAAAAACACAATATATTTATGATAACTCAAGCAAATAATAAGTGGATAAAATAAAATAAATATGATAAATAAAATGAAATAAGGGTAGCAGTGAGATAAGTATAACGATAAAAGTAATAATAGTAATTTTGTAAATAATATTAATAATAAATCCATTAAATAAAATAAATAAGTAAAAATATATATATATATATACATACATTGCACATACTTAAGTACACTTACCAATTTGCTTTTCATTATCTTCAGGTCGCTCCTCCTGACGAAACGGTCCTTTTAGAAGTATTTATTTATTTATTAATTAAGATTAGATAGTGCTTTACAATTAATATTTCACGTTTACATTAGTCCCTGCCCCATTTAAGCTACATGCTAAGGTCCCTAACACACACACAAACATACACACGTTACGGTTAACTTATTCTAGTCTAGGAATCAAACTCATGACCTCAGCGCTGTGAGACACAAGCATTACTCAGTGAGTAGAGACAATCAAAAGCTAAATTTTGACTGTCTCTATTTCGAAAAACAGCCATCGGAGAGGTGACTCTGGGGACTTAGGGTCAGGCTGCAGGGATGGGAGTCTTAGGTTCAAGATGTTGGGAAGAGTGGGTTATGGTTAGGGTAGTGGAAGGGTAGGTTTAGGGTAAGCATTAGGGTTAGGATAGAAATATTTACCATTTCGCTCATAGGTTTTCGCTTCTGTGAACATTCTCCTCCTCTAGGCAGAAGCAATCAAATTCCGAACCTATTCTCCATTCAGTGGTATGAAACGGCACTTTTCAAAACAGCCATTTGGACTTGCAACCCACACCCGTACCACCCACCTCCTCCAAAACACACAAAAAGTCTGCAATGTGCCCCAACTATTATATTTGTCTTGTAGACAGCACAGTTGCTAACATTAGTTGTTTGACAACTTATGAAAAATGTACAGCCCTAATCATAATGTGTTTTCTTGTTTAAAAAAAAGCCTGTCAATTTAATACTAATGTAAATCAGAACCTTACTAAGGCTCTATGCTTATTACAAAAAAAGGAAACTCATAAATAAAAGCCTTTCTATTAAATCTCATAAACCTTTGGTGGCCTTCAAAACTTTCATAAACTATTTCATTACTAAAATGTTGCACCCACATATATGTTTTGTTGCCTCTACATAACTAACCTGACTGACGTTACCATTCATTACTCAATTCTCATTCATCTTTGAATTCATAAACTGGGAAAGCTAAATGTATATGAAAGTTAATAAATAATGCATTGAGTATAGCACAAGCAAGGACATGTTTTATTATTCTTAGCTCACACTCCTAAAGGTTATTTGAAAATCAACCAAATAGAGGTTTCAGAAGCATTATATGCATAAATCCTACCTGGAATATATGTACTTTACAACAATAGTAATGGTAACTGTAACGGTAATGATGTTGGACTTTAACATACACTGTAAAATAAATGACATGCCCTTTTATAAATTAAATGTTTAATAAATGAATTCCCTCTAATCTATTACCATATACCTGATATGTTACTGTATGACAAATTGTTTTGTACTGTTTACTGAATAAGCACTATGTAACCTGCCACACAGTGCATCATATTGAAGCTAGACTCTGAATCATTGAATCAATTCTCAATACAAATCTTTGAAATTCTACTGAAGAACAGCTGCTTAGTTGCTGCATGGGCAAATTAATCTATTCAAATCCCACAGCTGAATCTCTCCTTCTGCATTTTAAGCTGACTACAACATATTAACTGCATACATACATAGTAACCCTCTCAATGCTGAAATAATTATTTTGTGGACTATTAAGTACTCATACAATGGAAAAGAATCACAGTAAATATTTACATAATTTTTTGTATTATATTTTATAATAGTAACAGTATAATTGCAAACAGATGACTACATAGAAATTCAGAGTGTTATGCTTAGTTAGTAATGACAACTTAGCAAGAGCATATTGAACTATGGGCAGAGAATTGAAACTTATAGACAGATAGATCTTGGAAGTTTACATTTTTATATTTATACTTCAGTTTAAAGTTTCTGTCCTCCATTATGAGGCAGCTCGAATCTGAAGCACTGGAACAAAACGTGCAGCCACTGAACAGACATTCTTCAGCCATGTGTTTTTTTTTTTTGCTAATGCTGGAACAGCCTGGGTGGCTAGTCAGTGCATGCTCGGAGCAACCGCCTGTCCGCACATGCACCCATGCTAGGTGGCTGCTCTGTGTGGACAGGCGGCTGTCCTGCGCATGTGTATTACAACCACATCCTCAGCATATGTGCAGATTGGTCATCCTTGCCCTATATATTGAAACATGGTTTGTTTAGGACCAAATGTCTTCTTTGTTTGCTGCATTCCTACAATGTTTTTGTAATGTTATGTTTAAATGAAATAAAAGGTGTGCAATGATCAAACATTAATTTGTCTGTAATGTTCATATATGTGACAATTCAACTGACACAAGACATCTGTATCTGTAGATGATCACGTACATTGATTTGATATCTGTGCTCTTATACCAAATTATATGGGAGCATTTATTATGCAATTCTTTTTACAAAAATCTTGAGCAGTGACACATTTTGACCACTTGGTACCTACCACCTCATATGCAACAATTGCAATTATTTTTCCGCAATATTTCATCTCTGTTTGGGGTAGCAGCAGTTAAAAAGATTATGGAACTGATTCAGAGACTGAAAATAAGTTAGAGAGGAAAGTTACTCCTGGGAAAAACCATGTTGAATTCAGGGAGAGTCAAGTTAAGTATATTCTTTGCATGCAGGGGTATATCTTTGCTTTTGCTTACTGCACACAGATACTGACCAGCTTTACTATTACACTGCTAATTAGACTTGGTTTGGGAAACGGAACTTCTCGCAACGGTTTGCAACAGATGAAATTTGACTCCCCTGCAATCAACATGGTTTTTGGAGTAACTTTCCTCTGTTATGGCCTGATCCAGACCTATGCTTATGAAACGCTCATGTGCGTAGCGTATTTACGCCAGCGTACCTACAGTACACTCCAATAGGCACTCCCCTTATTTGTAATTACTCTTGCCGTCCTACGCCGAGCAAACCCTACCCTAACTTTTCTGATCGTAACCGTGGGTGTCCGTAAGCTCCTTGCGTAGTTATGACGCTTAGCACGCCCCTTACTGTACGATTTAAATGCATCACCCCGCCCTCAGTGCGTATTTACGAAAATCGTAAGCCAGACACGACCCCTCGATCATAGTTACGAAGGAGTTACACTCAAGGCCCACACGCTCAGATTTTCATTGCGTAAAATCTGCCCCGCACTTGCGCAGTAAGGACAAATGGACGTTTTTTTAACTTCAATAGTTTTTTATTCAGTATTTAACAATAAATGGCAGAGAGGGTACAGAATAAAGAAAAAAAGAGGGGGGGAGGGGAACAAATGTGTTACAGCATATGAGTATGAAGCCATTTATACATTGACATATGAGGTTCTGCATCACATAAGGTAGGTGAGGTACAGCTATATTATTTAGCCCTATATAATCAGATCCTAATTTAAAGAATGAAAAACATTTCAGAATAGAGATGTGTTATAGGGAAAG
>WWET01001209.1:172526-187009 GCA_011038615.1 Limnodynastes dumerilii
TATATATTACACATATCTTATTACATTACTTAAATTTTTTTTATAAGCCACCTACATTACATTAAGTTTAGAGATGTTACAAACAAATGCTAATATAATACACGATTGTCGACATTTTGACCTCTCTACACTTTATACCAGACCCTTCTCACTAGCAGTATACAAGAAATACAGTAACAATTACTTTAGTTTCATTAACACATATCATGCAAAATCATTTATATAATGAATAAATTAGTACAGTTTTTCAGTCTTATTATCAGGTATTAATAATGTATATATCCTTCTCCTTTACAAACAGGCATCACAGGTGCACAGAGCACATAATGTCAAGGTGTTTAATGCAATTTTCGTTGGTTTTATTCCACTAATTATTTTTCCCTGCACTTCACCCTTGTTACTATATCACATCCTGCAAAAGAGTATTATAGAATATTCTTCAGGTCTTCTATTTATTACCTGACTAGTAACAAAGGGCTGTATTCACAACTAAGAAGCATTTGCCTTTTAGGTGCGTAGATTTGCGAAATTACCTACTATGCTTAGTTAGAAGTGGGAGAGGGGAGGGATTTAGACTAGCTGGGGAGGGTGAGGGGGAGGTGAGGAGAGGCATTGTCCATGTGTAGTTACCTTCTTAAGAAGAAAACTATGCACGGTTAGTTAAGGTAGCCCTATGGCACTTAAAAGGTATCTAAAAACAGGGGGCAGGCTATGAACTTAGGTTCTGACCGCACCTAACTCACTCTTAGGTGTGAATACAATCCAAAATTACTCAGTCCAGGTAGATCAATTACTAGGTAACCATGGTTACTTATTCACAAAGGTCTCCAGTATCTTGTACCAAAATGGCTCCTCTCTGCTGAGGATCAGGTGAGCTCATACACTCTCTACTCAGGGTCTACACAACATGTATATTTTACCATAGGTAAAGGTATACACTAAAGTGGTGGCTAAGCTGCTAGAATGAGGATTTAAAGTGAATGGTTTGGCTGTTGCTTTAATGATAACTTTATTTATACACAAAGCCTTGTGTCAAACATCTTCCTTCTGCCCTATGTTGCTTCAGTTCTCTCTCTCTGGTATCTAGACATCTCAGACTCCCTTTAATCTCTCACAGACTGCTGACTCTGGATGTGTCTCTTGTTCTCCTGCCCCTCAGAAATATTGTAACTACCGTAACTTCTCCTTCACATGCTCCTCCTCCCCACTGCATACTGGGAGATGTAGTTCTCTGCCAACAGGGTAGGCTCTCACTAGGATGCTCTGTATTTCAGATGGTGCTCACTACACTACTGTATGTATTGGTTGATGGTTACTAAGATGCTTTATGTATTGGGTGGTGGTAACTAGGATGCTGTATGTATTGGGTGGTGGACACTGGTTACAATGACTACCTGCATTGCATAGAGGTCACTAAAAAACTCTTTATTGTATTGTGAAATATTAGTCAGTAGATGTTGTCTTTACATAACACTTTTAATTGGTAATGCATAACCCTGCCCCATATTATGTATTTTGCACTGCTTTTATGATTTATTTCTAGTTTACATTTTTGTTTACTCCGTCGATAGTGATTTCGCCCACATGTAGTCTCTTGCAGATTTTTTCCAGGGCCACGTTAAGGGCCTGATCCAGAGCTACGCCGCCCGCCATAGTTACCGCAGGCGGCTGCGTAAGATCGGCATTTCTGCCGATCTGCGCATGTGCCGGGCAGATGTTGTCCAAAGTAATCATGGTTTATCTGGGCTCCAGATCGTGGGTCCGTAACTACAGCGTAGTTACGGTGGAGGGGGCAAGGGGAGGGATGGAAATTAGGAGGGGAGGGCTGGGCTAGGGCTTTACGTTCATGTAGCCGACGTAATTACATACTGTTACGCCGGCTGAAGTTAGGGTAGCCTTCAGCCAGCATAACAGTGTGTAATTACACCGGCCACAGGGGGAGTGTTAGGGCTACTCTGGTAATAAATACAAACCACGGCACAGCGTAGCTCTGGATCAGGCCCTAAATCCCAATCCACCCCTGCCCACCATAAGTTAATATGTTTTAATTTTAATGCTATGTAATGGGGTTAGTCATTTTAAATTATGTTTATCATCACTAAAGAATTTCTATACTTGGTGTTAATCTCAATGAAAAAAGACACCTATACAAAGAGGTATATGGGTTTAAACACTTTGATCATGTTTTAACAGAAAATTTTATTTTATTTTATTTAAAGAATGACCTTTATTATGTCTAGATATTAACTTTCTTATAAGCTAGGCCTTCCTGTCTCTCTTGATATGCTGGCATTTGCTACATTTCCCAAAGTGTCTGTTTCTGTGGTGCTGGGATTGCACATATTTTATGATAACTTTTACATTTTTATAATATATATATAGTATGTTGTTTTATGTCAATTAATCCATGTATGGCTTGCTTTAGCAATAGGATTTGTGATGCCAATTTCTGTTCATACCTAGGAAACACTAGCTGAAGCCTACAATGATCCAATGCTAGCTATTAAAGCAATGTAAGTAAGGTTGCAGGAAGTTCACATTAAAAACCTTGACTAGAACAGACTGTGCTATGCAGTTTGTAAATGTTTTATGTCAAGCTGCCTAGGTTTCTGATTTTGTCATTTTAACACTGACTTGTAAGACTTAATACAATATAACAAGTGCAATATAAAAGTCAAACCTGTTTCTGGAAGAGCAAAATCCACTACAGAGTGAAGAATAATATCTGATATGTAAGTCACTGATGGGTTCCTAAAATATACTAACTATCTTTCAGAAATTATATCATGCCGCTCACATACAGTAGAGTATATCATCTTAGACTGTGTAAAATTAGCTGGGTTTTTGTTTTTTTTAAATCATGTGATCATTATTTTATTGATGTTTTTAATGTCTACTTAGGAATTTGACCTTAAAAAAAAAATTCTATGGGGTATATTTACTAAAGGCGATTTTCTCAAGCGATTACAATCGTTAATCGTTGGATCTCGTTGCTATTTCCAGGCGCTTTTCAGCGTGTGTTTGCCGTATTCACTAAGCTGCGATTTTTCCACGATTTTTTGAAGCGCCCGCGAGATTTGCATCCCCATTATGGCGCAAGTTCCTATCTGCTAACGTTAAAGTATAGGCTTTCAGGTAGGACTTGGAAATCGCGTGATTAGCGACATAATCGTTGTGATTTCACAATGTCCCGCAAGATGTCAGAATCTGGAGTCTATATATACCCTGTTTGACCTCCATTTAAGTTCAGATCATTTGCTTGATGGAAAGTAGTGGATTGTGTGTAAAAATCTTCTGGAAATTTGGATCAGCCTTTGAGGATTGTTTTTTGGAGGAAAATTATTCAGCCTGACACTTCAGTTTATGTCAGTATTTATTGATAAGATTATTATTGTACACTGTGTTCTCAGATTTTACATAAGTCTCCTTGTGTTAGGTCCTCTTGTTAATGTGGTATCTAATCAAGCCCTATATGTTAAAGATTTATGGCCATACATGCTAACCTGCTTGATGTAGTGATTAAGGCACACTTGACAGACTTTTTCAGTGGTCATAGTTTATTAATTTTAACCAGCAAATGCCTCTTTACTTATGTCTAAAACCAAAATGAAAGCTGCTCAATCAATGGTGCATGAAAGGCAGGGGGTTAACCTGCTAGCCACAGAAAAAAAAGGGGAAAAAAAAGGGAAAAAGGGAAAACTTTGGAGACTTTAAGGGGTGTCTCCTAGGTAAGTTGGCTCTCAATTTATAAACATATATATGGGACCCAATACTGAGACTCTCATTGTTAGAGTTAGGACAACCATATACAGAAAGGCCTTGACGGTGGCTGGTGGCTTATCTCATATTTGTACAAATATGCGTAACGAACATTTCTGTGTTTTATTTTACAGATAGAACAGTATAGTTTGCTACTGGTTTATGGCAGTGTGCTGGGGCAATTTTTCTCTTTACTTATGTCAACAGAAAATTTTTTGGGGGGGATTTTTGTGATAAAAAAGCAAAAGCAGAAAAATGTGTATTTCACATATGTTTTTAATAAATAGTAATTTGCTATCCTTGTTTCCATTCTTAATTGTATCATGTCGAACCCATGCCTCTCTCAGGATCCTGCGTCTGCCTCAGATGATGGTGGAGTAGCACCTGCTAAGACAAAAAGTGGGCGCAATATTAGGTTCTCGCGGTGCTGCCTGACTACAGTGAGATGCTGGGGAAGAAGCTGCCACCACCTCATATGCACGCAAACGGATTCTGTGGCAGCAAGCTGTGGATGCGGTTAATGCAGTGGGACCCTATAATAGGTCTGAGCAAAGTTTTCGTCGGAGGTTTTCAGACATAAAGATCCAGGTGAAGGGAAAAATGGGTGCCAGGAAAACCAGGGATGGACCTCGTAAAGCGGTGTTTTACCATCCTTATGAGGCGAGAATGAAAGTTGTCATCTCTACTGAGGTCATTGAAGGAGTAAATGTTCAGGACACAGATGCTCCTGCAAGCGCTGGTATTTTTTTTTTTTCACATAAAAAAGCAATCATGATATGATGTCATTATTCTGTTATGATGTATGAATATCTTACCCTTTTATAGTTGCTGGTCCTTCACATCAGGAGGAATCTTCCCATGTCGCCATGGATCAGGCACAGATGTCACCTTTGAATGGCTTGGATGAAGGTCAGTGTATGCTAAATAACACTTTTATCATGGTAATGTTTTGTGGATGCCGGCAAAAAAATAAGTAAGCAGAAAAAGAAATTAATAAGGGCCCCAAAATATTTTGTAACATGAAGTACCCATTTATGGGTCCATTAAAGTTAAGGGAATTAATCCCAAATAAAACGTTACCCACAAATCTGAGTCTTACACATTTTAAAAACCCAAACCCCCCCCCCAAAAAAGATTACCTTTATACAAGTATACTTACCTTTGTTATTTCCCAACAGGTGAGATGCATACCGTGTCCATAGAGCCACAAGATTATTCAGAACCTGAGGAGACAGATCCTAACATTAGAGAATTTTATTTAGATCTACATCCTGCCATGACACCTCCACAGCTGCCATCATCACCACCCGAAGATACTGCTGTCCAAGCCACTACCTCTACAGCACAGCAGGAAGTGCTGCAACAAGTTGCGGCGACAATGACGCGCATATAGAAGAGCCAAACGGTGTTCTTAAACTCACAGCGTGCCTCAATGCGTAGAATTGTGTCTGCTGTTCAGAAAGGTCACACCATCAATCAGCTGGGCTTTAATCGGCTGGGGGCTGCAATAGAGCAGCAGAACATAATCTTGGCACTGGTGGCCACTGCTCTTCAGGAAAGTAATAGCTTATGGCGTGACTTAAACACCCAGTTAATTCATCAGTCTGCACAACAATTGGCCCTACAGCAGCACCATACCGTGCCTTCTGCTTCTTCGACATCTGCGGACACCAGTACCTCCACACCAGCACTGCCACACACACACCAATCCGGCGTGGTCCACGGACAAGGGGTGGCCTGGGGCGGGCACATCCCACAACACCCACAAGGCAATCCATACGGAAAAAAAATAAAGACATTCATCTAATGTATGTTGAGACAATCGTCTTGTTACGTGACATATTTTGATCATACATTGTTTTCTTCTATTCTATTCATAAAAAGCACTTTTTCTTTTTATGGGGTGAATAAAAAGTTTTCCCTTATGTTTTTGTCAACAGTCTTATTATGTTTAACATATGCTTTCAGTACAGATTGAAAACACACTGTATGCTACACTAGTAGGCCAACACATTACTTTAAAAATAGGACTTCACACATGAAACTACCAGAAATACAAATCTAACAATCCCCTATGTACTTACATGAAAATCTATTCATATGATTTCTAGACCAGAGGTACCTTGTACTCAATGAGTCCCTCATCAGTTACAATCAAGTGGCTCCCGTGGACTATGTATATTTATGATCGTGGCAATGCACAATCTGTACCTAGCTCGATTTGCTACGATTTAGATTTAGATGTACGAAACCTGTTGGAAACCTCATCTGCAGACTAATTGTCAGCCGGATTTCATAGATGCAGTGTTTGTAGTTTGTGGAGACCCATACAATACTTCTCTTCATTTATACATATGCCAAGAGTCTTAGTAAAAGATCGTTAGGTACTGGGCAGAAAACATCTGTAGTGTATTAATAAAGACAAATTTGAGTGTGTTACCTTTTCCCCTTCCTCTGTAACTTCTCCTTTCTCTCTCTTCTTTTTCCTTTTCCGTTACCCCCTTGTTTTCGTTTTTCTTCTCAGCTGATACACAATTGATCGATTGACATTTGTCAATTTATGCTGTTTTCATATTATTGTCATTGTATATTTATATGGCTGTATGTGAAACATTCCCCTTCCCCCTTTTTCTTCTGTACCCAAAATGTTTCTGTTCTGATAAAATAATAAAAATTTAATGATGAAAAAAAAAAGAAAATCTGTTCATAATTAAGCTTTCCCTATTTTGCACGTACAAATGATAATACATACATGATGACAAATACTAAATAACACTCACCCAGCAGCCATCCGTCTGACATTTTACCAAGTTCAAAATTAGCATACAAGGATGACTGCCATAGAATATAGGAGTCATGGCATGACCCAGGGTAGCCAGCAAACACACTCACAATTCTCATGTTAGCATCACAGACCACTTGAACATTGAAGGAATGATAATAATACCTGTTCATACATATATGAGCTCTCTGCTTAGGTGCTCTCAGCGGTATGTGAGTGCAATCTATAGAACCCAGGAAATTGGGGAATCCTGAGATACTATAGAATGCCTGCTTCTGAGCTCGCCATTGTGACTCCTGGCTGGGGAAGCTGATAAATGTGGGCACAAGCTTTTAAAGTGCCAGGAAAAACTTGGCTGTGAAAGTCCAACCACTCTCCCAGTGACAGCCTGGAAGGAGCCAGTAGTAATAAAGTGAAGGACACACATTCATTTTTGCATCCCAGGCAATGCATGGGACCTAGCTGTTGGTGGGTCCCAATCCCTCCTCACCTGCTCATAGATGCTCAGGAGGTTAGCACGGTTGAGTCTAAAGAGTTGCACAACCTCCTGGTCAGACAGGAAGTCCAGGTCCATACGCCCATGAAACACACAAGGGTGCCGAATGATGTGCCGTATGCGCAGAACCTGGGGCTTGTGATGGTCACTCTCCTCACTCCTTTGTGTGACTGCCACGAGGGCAGCCACACCAGCATTCAAAATAGCACAGCCAGCAATTGCAAAGCCTCCCTCCATCATCTCTGTGAAATAAACCCCATCTGATTGTGATTAAGGCCTGCCTTTTATAGGACCCATATGACTGAAATTAATTTTCATGGTGATTTTTCCCAAAAATGCCTCTATGACAAGGCGATTTGCTAAACGGTGATTTTATGGCGATTTGACGGCGAGTTCGTGAAAGCAACCTTTGTGAATCCAGTGATTTGTATGTCTAACTTTGAAAAAACCGCAATGGTGTATTTATGGACGGCAATTTTTGAGAAGCTCAAATCACGGGGGATTACCTTTAGTGAATACAGCGATGGGCTAATCTCCCGCGAATTGAGGCGATTTGCCCGAAATCAGGCTTTGTAAATATACACCTATGAAAAGGTAATGAGAAATGTAGTAAATTATATATGTAAAATGGAAAGCTAACAGCTACTTCTACCCTGGAGAGAATATAAAAAAAGACAGAGACTATAGAAAATAGTCTCTCATTTTAAGAGAAAAACACCCCGTTTCTCATTTAACTATAGTGGAGTGTCTATCGCAGATCAGATGTAAATGGACACAGACATATGCACAGCAGTGCGCCAATACTTCTGTGCTTACTCTTGTTGTGAGCATGCTGTAGAAAACCTGATGGAAGCACAGTTTAGGATCAAGGGCCGTATTCACAGATCCATTTTTGCGCGGAGTTCCGTGCGTATTTTTAGGATCGGAGTAACTGTGCATGCGTACAACTTTACGTTGAATTTACGCACAGAAGTCCATTAGGCACGTACTAGGTTGCACTTGGTGACATATGGAAGGGCGTGGTTGAAATCCGTACTGACACAGTTACGTGAAAGTGGGTGGGGGGAGGCATTTAAATGACCATTTGAGGGCGTGGTTAGTTACATACACACGTACATATGTATTATATGCACATAAATGCACAGGTAGAGATAAGGGTACCCTATGGAGGCGTAAGTCACCGAAAACCCGTCTGTGTGAGGGGAGTGTCATGGGGGATGCCTTGCTACATACATTCATATAATTGTGTATATTTAACTAACGGATCTGTGAATACAGCCCCAAGTCGTTCAATGCAAGTTCTGCTTCTCATTTCAGTCATCCAGCAAAGAAACATTTATCTTTTTCACTTGCATAATTAGATTGCCTTATAATCATTAAACACATTTGCCACTGATCTGCCTTAAACCTCTTATATGAATGTCTCACAAGTATCACGGAATAGATCCTCAGTTCAATTGTTCCCTTGTTTCTAAGCCTTAAATATTATATGACTGTATAAATGTAATCAGAACACAAATGAAAATTGTATGTGATAACTCAGTATACAGTAACTGTACAGCACCTTTAGGACAGATATATTTATTAATAAATATTTCAATATATCATGAAATGTTTGATAATAATAATAATAATCCTATTCCTGCTATTATAGTTCACAAAAGGATTATTTTAATATATAGCACTTAACTAAATATAATTGATATAATATCAATCTTGTTCATTTAGTTAATACAGTTAGTACAATGTAATTTTTTATATAAATGGGCCCTGTTATTTCTGTGCTACATTTCAAAAATCATATGTTCACCCTTAATTGATATTTGAATTAGTTGTTTCATATACATTTTTGTTATTTGTCTGATATTTGCTTTTTATCAAAGAAGTGAACTTGTATTTTATTATTATTATTATTATTATTATTATTACTATTACTATTAAAGTTTATTTATGAGGTGCCACACGGTATCTGCAGCACCGTACAAAGGCAATAATTACATATACAACACAATTAACAGACAGGGTACAAGTTCAAATAAAAAAGGAATACTATACAAGTACAATGCAGAAATAAAATACAGTACAATAATAGCAGAACAATATGTATGGAGAATAAAGCTGCTGGATATGTGTGTAGGAGCAGGTGAATAAGGAGAGAGATAGACAGTAACGAGAAAAGGTGGGAATTAATGAGGACAAAGTAGAGGGGTGATAACAGGAGGGAGGTGAGCCCTGCTTATAAGAGCTAAGTGCTAACATGCTAAGTGGGAGGTGGTGAACAAACAGGAGACACAGGGATGAAGGGGAAGGTAGGTAAGCTTAGGTGGAGAAACGGTAGGTTAGCCTGAAGAAGTGGGTTTTGATGGAGTGTTTAAAGGTTTGGAGGGTGTTGTAGGGCAGCCCTGGAGAAGTCTTGGATGTGGGAGTGAGAGGTAGTTATCAGGTTGTAGTTGAGGCAGCGGTCAGAGGTGAATGCAGCGCATTTGGAGAGGAAGATGAGTCAGGCTGCAGCATTATTAATATGAAATAATGCAAAAAAAGTTAACTTTTAGCAACGCTGAATAGAAAGATTAGTGAATACCAAGGTGTTTTTAGAGCAGACGTTTGCCAATTATATTTATATTTAGTTTAGAATACACAGATTCCCTTATGGAATGTCAAAGCCTAGGGCTTCTATTTAGATGTATTCCATTTATAATAGGATTCTTCAGTGTATTCCTGAAGATATCTATGCAAGTAATAAGGTTTAAGGTTTAATTATTTTAAAAAAATAGCATCATCAACAATTAAACAATTTCTGTTGAAATCCTTCAGCCTGTTTGAGTCAGTGAATTTAATGTTTTTTTCATGTTAACAGCTCAGTTTCCAGAGCAAATATGAAGAGATGTATCAGACACACTTATCTAGTGCAGATTACAACTTCAAAAATTGATAGAAACCAATTACTAAACAAAGACCTAAAAATCCCTATGTAATTTTAGGATTGCCTGAAGGTAATATTTGCAGCTCTGTATTATTTATTAAGGCTCTATTTGAATGCAGAGTTACAGACAGGTAATTGTCTTTGCTCACGTAGCCCTAAGATGCCTTGGATAAAAGTGCAGCACTCTTGTGCAGCTCTGGTTAACAGGGGGTAAGCAGGGGTTCCAACCCGCTTGTATGTTATCAGTCAGATGAATATCTATTGCTCCAGTTGCTCTAACTTAGTAGATCATATTATGATGAAAATTGCACACAGGAAGAGAACTTTCTACAAGCAGATCCCCTATAGACATAAACCAATTGAATGTACAACCCATTGAACATGACAGAATGGACAGTTATCTCTATAGCACTTTCACAGACTGTCAGTCTGCTCACTGGAAGAGAACAGAAAAAGATGCTGTGCACAAGATGTCTTGTCAGGTCTTAACAAATAAGAAAGTGAAACCTGGCGGAGAATTAAAAAATCACCTGACTCAGTGTTCCAATGTAGCTGGATTTTTCTAATAACAGAAACTGTTTAATAAGCTTCACTTACCATGTTTAATATTTATATAGGGCAACTTACTAAAATGTTTGTTCAGATGGATGGATAGTTCAAGCATGCTTTGTCTATCCATTCACCCAATTAGTCCAATGAGTCTAAACATTAGTAGTTGCTTTGTCAAGACAACAATGTATGCTGTAACACTAATTAAAGTCATTAGTTGGTACTACTTTTTTACCCAAGTTTCCAACTCCAATCTTATCCATAATTATCTGTTGTCTCTAATACCCCATTCACACCAAGCCATGGACCTGAGAATAACCTTGATCGAGTGTCTGTGTGAATGGGTTAACCCAGGTTGTGAGCCCTGAGTCTACGATCCTGGTCACTACCAGAGTTATTCCTGGGTTGGACCCAGATACATTGCAGTGTAAAAGGGTGTTATCGGGTTATTCCACCTGGGTTCCATTAAAAGTATTTAAATTGCAGGATGGAAATCGCTCTCTGCCTCTGCAAATACAGGTCCAGTGTGAAAGGCATCAACCAGGGATTTACGCAGGACAAAGGTGTTGTGTGAAAAAGCTTCTACACTGGCTAAGCCGGTGTTCATTATACCATGTATATACCATTATACCATGTAAAACCCAGGATTTTGATGTGAATGGGGCATAAATGTTTGAACTCCTAGTAGGGTAGAATTATCTCACAGGATTCCCGTGTTCTCCTGGAGGCTAGATTTCAATAGTCGGNCCTGCTGCTCAGTCTCCCTTAAATTACTTTTGAAAACCAAGCAAGTAGGAATATTATCATAATGTTGGCAGAAAGTTTTCATGTTACCATATATAGGATTAAAAAAAAAAAGTTAATTATATACATAACATAAAACGGAATTGTAGTCTGGATCAACTCATTCTGCATATGTAAAACAAGTTATTTTCATTCATTTTAAGTACTTTTTTTTATATAGGTTCAGATATTTCTGTAATTCCTATTCCTATCTCAGTGGTGAGGCTTACCTTAAATTGTATGATGTTGTTCAAAAAGTAGCCATTTTGGGACAATTAGAGAGGGATCAGGTGGTGAATGACTGTGCAACTATTGGGAGCTTTGCTTTTTGCTACTTTAAAAAATCTATTTCAATCCTGAAATATTTATTAAATATGTTTTCATAAACAAGATCCAAACTAATCCTAAATAGAATTTGCTTAGCTCAAAACATTTGACATTCTCCTCACTATAAAATTGAGAGCAAGAGAATATTTATGTTGTCAGACATTTTATTCTCTGATTCACCACAGTTATTTTGTCAACTAATTCATGAAATGTATTAAATCATATAGTTGGATGAGTAATTCTTCATCAACACATGACTAGCTTTTTAATAATATGTAATATAATATATTAGCATGAACATATTATCTCATGACATTTACTATAGACAATTGTAAATAATTATTATTTTTTTTATTAGTTTACAGATTATGAGCAGAAATTCATTACTGGTAAAAAGTAAAATGATTGTCACACATCACAGTCCTCTCCTTAAGCCCAGCAATACTCAGATTTGTATGAGCAAATGTTGACATTTCTAAGTAAAATTAATTGTAAAAACATTACATATCGTTTGAGAATCCCATCTATTATTTAAAAGCAGCAAACACATATGGTTGTTTGTGTTTTTTCTTCTTCAAAGAGATATGCACTAATTAAGCATAACATCCAATATTAATAACAATTTATTGTATCCAACAGGATTACCGCTTAAATATCTTCCTGCGACAGAAGTGGAACGACCCTCGTCTTGCATATAGTGAATATCCAGATGACTCTTTAGATTTAGATCCATCTATGTTGGATTCTATATGGAAACCAGATTTGTTTTTTGCTAATGAAAAGGGTGCTAACTTTCATGAAGTTACAACAGACAACAAGCTTCTAAGGATCTTCAAAGATGGAAATGTCCTTTATTCTATACGGTATGTGGTCATGTTTTACATAAACTATAGTTTGTAAAAAATAGAGGCAAAAATGCAGTGATCATTTTTAGTCACTTCCAAATGATAAGGAAAATGTAGCACACATTTGTTTCCACCATGCAATTTGACTTTACAAATGTGACTCTCATGCGTACAACAGTTAGAAAAACACTACAAAAATAATATTTCTTTTCAAAACTACCTAGACGTGAACTTAAATATAGCTCTCTATTCATATGAAGTGTAGTATTTGTGTCATATAGATGTCAAGCACAATGAAGTAATGTTTTCTTCCCATCCATCCAGCTGCAATTTTAGAATTATTTACTGATGTGACAGAAACAATGATTTGGTGGTGCAGGGATTGGTCAGATCACTTCAGCCAATAGCCAGTTAAGAGTTCCTTGGGTTATGGATGGAGAGTGAGTGTAGGCTTCATCCATTAGGCCCACTTTGGGTCTTTAGCCTAAGATTAGGCTGATTAGTATGTGCACATATATACTAAAAGGGTGTTCAAAAGTCTGTTAGGCAGGTCATCCGGAACCTGATACAGAGCTGCACTTACACCTATTTTTTGCCCTGTCAAATGTACAACGGAAAGGCAGCACAAAAAGGCAACTGCAAAGTGGCTGATCCACCACTAGTAGAGCGGAAAATTACACCAAATTTAAATGTGTGAGTGGGTGGTTTAGTGCTGCTGCGAGTGCCATAGCAACACAGATTCCCTGTGCTTCCTTCTAAAATCATACACTAGTGCATTAATAACAGATAGACTGACAGATGGAACAAAGAGACCTTAACAGATTTGTGTATTTGGAAGCTGTAATACTATTTTAGTCTAATTGTATTAATAAGAAGCAGGGAAGTCTTTATTTATTAACAGGTTTTTATATAGCACCATTTGATTATGTAGAGCTTTACAGAGACTATTTCCCATTCACATCAGTCCCTAACACACACATACACAGGTTAACTTAGTCGGCAGCCAATTAACCTATCAGTATGTTTTTGGCATGTGGGAGGAAACCGGAGCACCTGGAGAAAACCAACACAGACACGGGGAGAAACTCCACACAGATAAAGCCTAGTCTGGGAATTAAACTCATAACCTCAACTTCTGCTAATGTTCGGGTTTCAGTTGGTTTAATTTGCATGAATACGCTCGTACTATATATGAATAATACCCCTGTGATAGCAGACAGCCACAAATGTGTGTTGTGTTCTTGTCGGACTATGTGAGCAAACTTTGGTAAATCCCGATTCAAAAACTCTGTCTATGCCTTTGTAATATACACTGCTCAAAAAAATAAAGGGAACACAAAAATAACACATCCTAGATCTGAATGAATGAAATATTCTTATTAAATACTTTGTTCTTTACATAGTTAAATGTGCTGACAAGAAAATCACACAAAAATTATCAATGGAAATCAAATATATTAACCCATGGAGGTCTGGATTTGGAGTCACCCTCAAAATTAAAGTGGAAAAACACACTACAAGCTGATTCAACTTTGATGTAATGTCCTTAAAACAAGTCAGAATGAGGCTCAGTAGTGTGTGTGGCCTCCACGTGCCTGTATGACCTCCCTACAACGTCTGGGCATGCTCCTGATGAGGTGGCCCTGGACAGTCTGTAGTGCAACATGGCGTTGATGGATGTGCTCAATTGGATTCAGGTCTGGGGAATGGGTGGGCCAGTCCATAGCATCAATGCCTTCGTCTTGCAGGAACTGCTGACACACTCCAGCCACATGAGGTTTAGCATTGTCTTGCATTAGGAGGAACCCAGGGCCAACCGCACCAGCATATGGTCTCACAAGGGGTCTGAGGATCTCATCTCGGTACCTAATGGCAGTCAGGCTACCTCTGGCGAGCACATGGAGGGCTGTGCGGCCCCCCAAAGAAATGCCACCCCACACCATTACTGACCCACTGCCAAACCGGTCATGCTGGAGGATGTTGCAGGCAGCAGAACGTTCTCCATGGCGTCTCCAGACT
>WWET01001209.1:192986-205440 GCA_011038615.1 Limnodynastes dumerilii
GAGCGGTTTTTGAAACCCCATTAGCAGAAACTGTCTGCCATGCCACAGACAGGTAACCAAAAATAGCTCACATGAAAAAAGCCCACAGGAAAATTGCTGACATAAAAAAAACCCTACTTTCATAAATGCCCACAAGAAAAATGCTCACACAGAAAATTGCTCACACTGAAAAATGGCTACATAAAAAATGCTTACATAGAAATATACCCACATATAGTAATTTTGCTATGCTATAAGTATTATAATTCATTGCTATACAAAAGTGGCCTGTGTGTTTTGGATGCAATTTCAGTACAAATGGGCTGTGCTTCCATGGTCGGGGGGAAAGCATTTAAATTGTTAAGTGGGGTATTAACACTTATGAGCGGATCAGCGGTCGTACGGACCGCTGATCCGTGCATTTTTCTTAAGGCAGGCTTATGGCAGCATAACTGTCATAAAGGCCGCATGAGAGAGGGGAGTGATAGGGGGAGTTTACCCCCTCTGTCTTTCATACTGCCAGACCCCCCCCGCATGTACGAGAAACGTGCGGGGGTCTGGATCCGGTTCATAATACCTAACTGTCGACATTTTGACCTGTCAATAATCTGACCTGTTGACATTTTGACTGTTGGCATAACAACCGGGTAACCTTGACTTGCCACAACTTAACACTGGCAAATGCACAAGCAGGTCGCTTAGAGGTGATAAGAAGAAAATATGAGCCACTTCATGACATGTGTCACGACCCTGACCTCACCTGAGGCTTTCGTGACTTATCTGGGGCTCAAGGGGTTAATCACAACAGCCACCTGGTCTGTTCTCCAATGACTAATGCCCCTTCTCCCACGCCACTTCATGACATGGTTGCCACTTCTATGCAGCACTATGAGCAGGTGGAAGATAATTACTGAAGAACGTTATTTTGCAGTAAAGAATTTTATCTAAATTATACATTTTTACATTTATTATTTAATGTTGGGGATCTCTGCAAGGCTCCTCTCTCATTATGGCTTAAAAATATATTATTAAATAATTGTTGTTTCTATTATTATTTTTCCTTTTCAATCAATTTTGTTGATAAAAAAACATTTACTTGATTTCCTGTTTTCCCCTACGAACACTCAAGAAAGTCCTCTTCATACACAGGCTACTTTTGTATAGAAATGTATTATTTTACTTATAGCATAGCAAAATAAAAGCCAAGGGTATCCAGTTGTTATGCCAACAGTCATAATGTCGACAGGTCAAATTGTTGACAGGTCAAAATGTCGACAGTAAAGTATTATATTGCTATTATTACTGTTACATATGTATTATTACATTTCTGAAGATTTTTTTCATAAGCCACCTGCATTACACTAAGTTTACAGATGTTACAAACAAATATTAATCTATTGACAATTTAACCTGTTAACATTTTGGCTGTTGACATTTTATTCCACACCCAAGCAAAGTCCCTTTGTAATGGAATAGGGAATTGGTTCGTTTAGATGTAGAGACAGCCAGAAGCTAATTTTTTTATTTCTGTAAAAGAATGGGTAAGTATGCCGATTGGCTTCGTCATAAACAGGCCACTTTTGTATAGCACAGAATTATAATACTTATAGTAATTTTCTGTGTGAGCATTTTTCTTGTCAGAATTTTTTTTACATAGAGCTGCCACAGACAGGTAAGCACTGCTCTCTATTTACCCAACCACAACCCTTATGCTAATTCTTACCCTAATCCACCTGTTTCATTACCTTAACCCTCCCTGCCCCGCAGCCTAATCCTAAAACTCCCCTCCTGTAGACTAACAGTAAGTCTCCCCTTCTAGGATCCACCCTGCAGCCTAACCCTAAGTCTACTCTTCGCCCATTTATCCCCTCCCTGTAGCCTACCCTAAGTCTCCCCTTCTCCCATCCATCTCCTGCACTAACCTGTCCGGTTGTCGAAGCATTGGGAAGTGTCAGGTCTGCGGCAGGATTTTAAAATGGGGGCATATTCTAAAATACACACAGTCGACAGTTAGCTGTTGGCAGTATGTATATCTAAAATGTTTGTTGGTGGCGGCGCATACAACCCCGCATTTTCAATGCATGCATTCTGCGCATACGTGTACATGACGGTTACACATCAGAATGCACTATATATGATTCTAGATTACCAAAACCTTGATGATGGGGTGTTGTGCCCTCAATGCATATTATATGTATGTATGGTGGACGATGAGAGGTATTTAAATCATACAGTAAGGGCTTGGTTCCTACATTATAAACGAGTTCATTAAGCACAGAGCCATGTAAATAAAAGTTAAAATGTGGTTCAGGGATGGAAACTCTGAATATAAGTTTAAGTTTCAATAATTCAGCTCAGAATTACATACTAAAGTAAACCAGAGAAAATACTACAAATGTTCTTGAGAGTCGCAATTTGAGGACTATATGACATATAACAAGTAGAGACTGGAACGTTAAACATGGATGGAGGAGTGAGGTTTATCTTATCAAGAGAATCTGTTGCCAGTCAACTCTAAAACACAGACAAGCTGAAGAACAGTGGGTTTTGAAGTTGTGAAATTATTAGTGTTAATACTGTTTTCTGTGATTTCAGACTGACACTTACCTTGTCCTGCCCTATGGATCTGAAAAACTTTCCTATGGATGTGCAGACTTGTATAATGCAACTAGAAAGCTGTAAGTGAGAAGGAAATGTATGTCAAATACACACTGCATGCATGAAATCAGAAATGACATCTCCTCCGCTATGCTTCCTTCATCTCTCACCAACTCTGCACCCTCCTTCTATGCAACCAACATGAGTTTTCTTCTTTCCATCCTACAAAAAAACTACAAAATTCACTCCCTAATAATATCACCACCCTCAACCTTCCCTATGGACCCCATTCCCTTACACCTTCTCAAACACCTCTCTCCCACTACCTGCTTCTATCTAGCCCACCTTTAAAACTTTCCCTCTTGTCTGGTATCTTTACTTCCTCTTTTAAACATGCCCTTGTCTCTCCCATTCTTAAAAAACCTAATCCCTACATCCCCCTCCAGCTACCGACCTATATCCTTTCTCCACTTCACCTCCAAACTCCTTGGGCCTCATTTACTAAGTTCGATTTTGCAAAATCGCCCAAAGTCCCGGGACTTGTTGTTTTTTTTTTACCATTGTTGTATTTACTAAAGCCTGGGACTTTGGGCTTTTTCAAAACAAAATCGACCTACATTGCTCTACCCTCCCAGTCCCGACTTTTCTAGTGTTTCCTATACAACACGGTTCATTCACTAAAGGCGATTTGACCAAAAAGTTGCCTCCTGTGAGAGGCGCATACCAAGAAAGCGCTTCACTCTTTAATAGAAAAACGCATGTCAACATGTTATAATATAATGTGTTTTTCCCAAAGTAAAAATCGTTACATGCATTTTCCTCTCACTTATCCTGCCGACGCATATACTACTATAAGGAAAAGCCTGACCATGTGTTTGTGGCCATGCTAATCCTTATAGTAGTATAAGCAGCAGCATGATAAGTGATAGAAATGTGCCAGCAAATGTGTTATGTGTCCGTGCTAAATGTAAAAAAGTACCCACATATACGTAGAACTCTTAAATGACCTAACCCTACATGTAAAATACAGAATAACATTTTTACAAAGTGTCCCTTAATGTGTCGCTAGCTTAAAATGGTGGCCACCGTCCTACAATGTCCCCTAAAGTGTATTAGCCATGTGTAATGTGTAATAAAATATTTTTAAAAAGTCGCGACTCACCGTTTAGCAGTCATGTGTCTTGGGATGACTTGCTTGGATTGTCAGCTTCTTTTGCAGATCTTCGTTCTTTGTCGCAGGAGAAGGCTTGCCACTTTGCTTGCAGAACTTCTCCCAGTGACGGCAGCAGGTCTTCGGCCTCTTCTGGCCCTTTCGATGAAGCACCCCTTCTTCATCCTTGGTGTCCCAGCTGCTAATGACCTTGCTGTCGCTAGGGGGACCCCTATTATAGGAAACACAACGTCACAGACACTAGAGCACTCACTAGAGCCCCCTAATGTCTGTGACGTCATCTACATTGATGGGAAAAATTTGGGCATAGTAAATGCCGCAAATTTTTCCAAAAAATCACTGCTCAACACAGCGATGATGATCGATGTGGAATCGCTGTCAAAAATCAACTTTAGTAAATGAGGCCCCTTGAGTGCTTAGTCTACCAACGTCTCATTAGCTGCCTTACTGACAACTCTCTCTCCTGGACCCCCTCCAATTTGGTTTTTGGCCCCTCCATTTCACTGAGACTGCCCTTACCAAAGTCAACAATTATCTGTTATCTGCTAAATCCAAGAGCCATTACTCCAACCTCATCCTTCTTGTCAGCTGCTTTTGACACCGTTGACCATCATCTTTTGCTTCAAACGCTCCGCTCTTTTGGTCTCACTGACACTGCTCTCTCCTGGTTTTTCTCTTATCTCTCTGACTTCACCTTCTCTGTTTCCACCCCCTCTGCTCCCTGTTGGTGTCCCCTAGGGCTCTGTCCTTGGCCCACTCCTCTTCTCCCTCTACACCTCCTCACTGGGCAAACTCATCAGCACCTTGGTTTTAACTACCACCTCTACACTGATGACAGCTAAATTTACCTCTCTTCCCCTGGCCTCAACCCCTTTCTTATGTCTAAGATTTCTGAGAGCCTTGCATCCCTATCCACATGGATGGCCAAACGCTTCCTCAAGCTGAATATGGACCACACACTCGTGCCCTCTCTCATTTTTGTCATTTCCACCTACGCAACATTGCATGCATCATTCATCCATTTTCTAGTCATATCACGCCTTGACTACTGTAACCTCCTCCTTGTTGGTCTCCCGCTCACCCGTCTTGCCTCTCTTCAATCTATACTCAATGCTGCTTCCAGGCTCATCTTCCTCTAATGTTGTTCTACCTCGGCCTCTCCTTTATGTCAAACCCTCCACTGGCTTCCTGTCCGCTTCAGACCTCTCTTTAAGCTCCTTACCCTCACCTTTAAAGCCATTTCCTCATCAACTGCTACCTACCTCTCTTCCCTCATCAACATGCACACCCCTTCCCGCCCTCTCTGTTCTGCTAACCTCCGCTGTCTGACCTCCCTACTGATCACCACATCTCACACCCGTGTCCAGGACTTCACCTGTGCTGTACCTCTGCAATGGAATCACCTCCCTTTTTCAGTCAGACTCTCCCCCACATTGCAGGTCTTCAAGCATTTACTCAAAACGCACCCCCTCCTCCCTTCTCCACTTAATATCCTAACTGCATCCTACATCTATCCATTGTTTTCCTTCCTTCCCCCTCTCCTCCGCTCACACCAGTAGTCCACTTCCTTCCCCCTTCCTTATGTCTTCTGTAAGTTCTTCCCTCCCACTTAGTGTGTTAGCTCACGTGAAAAGGGCCCTCCATCCTAGTGTTGTACCCTCCACCACTCCCCCCTCACTTCGTACCCTCTTGTCCCCCTCTGCTACCCTTTTACCCCATCCCCACCAGGTGGCTCCCTCAACTTCTCACTGTGCTCTATACCCTCCTCCCTGATCTGCGAAGCTTGACACCTTGCATTTTGCCTTGCTGTTTGTGCTTGCTTCATTTTATTGTATTTTTGTGATATTTTTATATTTATATTGTATTTTATTATGTACTATACTGTCCATCTCTACCCTGTATGTCTGTACTGTATTTTGTTATTGTATTTTGTAAGGCGCTGTGGACACCTTGTGGTGCCTTATAAATAAACAATAAAAATAATGATAAATAATTAAATAGTCACTAAACATAAAATATAGATTATGTAAATGTACACAAGGGATCTGCAAAAAACATGCACAGATACTATACATATACACAGGGCTGCTGCCTTTTAAGACTTAGAAGCAATAGAGGGATGCAATGGGCAGTGCTTAATCATGCAATTTATGCAAATCACTTCATTAAGCCCCATAATTAATTAATTACTATTAATTACCCCCTTTTAATGTTTAATAGAGATGCAATTTGCATCATCAAATAATAAGATACTAGTGTTGCCAGGCAGGGGTACAGGACTTGAGGCTGTGGTTTGCATGAAACCATGAATATGCAAAAAGATGTGTATAGGCAAATAGACTTAGAAGTGTAATGCTGTCGTCTGCACAGGTACATGTTTCATCTTTGAATAGTTATAGTAAAAGTTAATATATATCATTAAAAAAATTAATAATAGTCAAATAATACACTGTATGTCATGTGTTTTAAAATGTGATGTGTTCTTTAACTAGACTGTTTAGTGGTTGTTAGTCTGTAAGGCTGTGTTATACAGTAACTGTGAATAGGAGTTTTTATTAAATAAAATGTTTATGTCAGACACTTACACCAGCCCTGAGCAGATGCAAGATTCCAGGAGTAATCACAGGTAAATATGGCTGCTGATGCACTGGCAACTACATTTAAATGCCCAGATGCTCATAAAGATATGGTGGAGCTCCCCTTTCTACTAGAGCACAGCACACAAATGGATCACAGTCTGATCAGCCACATTGAATCATATCCTGATATAATAGTGCGTTCATGAGGATTCTACTCATTTTAAATAGAATTCAGTTTAAATACCTCACCTCTACCAGCATGCGGACATGCATTAAGCATGCTGCCCTGTATCGCCCCACCACTGAAACAACTTCCTGCAAGGAGGTCTTGAGGGTCCATGGGCCAGATTTATTAAGTTTGGAAAAGTGGAGATGTTGCCCACAGCAACTAATCAGATTTTATCTGACATTCTCTAGTATGTAAAAAGAAAGTGAGAGCTAGGATCTGATTGGTTGCTATAGGCAACATCTCCACGTTTCCAAACCCGCAGCTTAGTAAATCTGGCCCAAGATCTGTGATAAAAGTCCGTAGCGAGCGCTTGTGCACTTAAAGAATGTGGTCTTTTTCCACTTGCTGCATATGGAAAACCGCCACTACTATTAAATCAGGATCCCGGTCCATTGTGTTTTCTGTGCTCTCTCCCATTGTGCACATATTCTATTGGCTAAAATCATTGCACGTGCACCTAAAATAAAAGTGTAGACTGCAACACTGGATCAGATCTTCAGTGCACATATATGTGATTGTTTTTTTTTTAAATACGATTTGTATATATAAAAAATGTTCATACTTTTTGCAAGTTTCCTTTCCAGAGCTTGGACATAAATAGAATTATTGCATTTTACTCTTTGGAAACCGTTGAATTGAATGCAGTAAACAGAATATTTCTGCGAAGCTTTGAACATAAACAACTCAGAATGAGTGATTTACAGCAGTGCAGCATGCCAAATGTACTCTAAAGAGCAGTATTAGTGAGGTGTTTGTGTGGAAGTCACTAAATAAAACATGAAAGGGAACAAAAATGAAATAAGTTAGTTTTTTTGTGTAACCTATTAAATGGAAGTTCTATTAATATTTTTGACAAATACATGGAAAACCTGCATGATTTCCTGAGCATTCCATATAAACACATTAAATTTGGCAAAACAGATTCTGACATAGCAGTTGTTTCTTGTCAGATTAATGACTTTGAATTTGGGATGTTTCTTCTGGCAACTGTTGACATGCTTCAGATGATAATCTGTCTTACCCACAGCTGTTTTCCAATTGAATACACACCGTATTATTGAATATCAAAGTATTATGTGTGACGTCATAGAGATACTTAAAGGCATGTCACAGATGCTATACTGTTGAAAAAAAAAGACCTTTAAAAATTAAAAGCAGAGATATATTGTAAACATACAAAACAATGGGTGAATAATTTTTTTCTTTTAATATACATATGATGAATGTTAATTATCTTCTAGTACTACATAATATAACATAACCGTTGTGTAATATACTTATTTATAGTTTGACTGTATGTCTCTTTCAGTTGGGTACACAATGAACGATCTCATTTTTGAATGGCAAGACAATGCACCTGTGCAGATCGCAGATGGCCTAACTCTGCCACAGTTTGTTCTAAAAGAAGAAAAAGATTTGCGTTATTGTACCAAGCACTACAACACAGGTATTTGCAATATACTTGTCAACATGTTTTAAGAGTACATACTAACATGTACAATACCTAAATACAGTATATCAAAAGATTGCTGAAATATATTTGATAAAATAATTAATGAAGTATCCCGTGTTGTGAACCAAATCAAATGGATGAAGGAATTCATTCCCCTCCAATAAACATTTGTTTAATGGAAAATGTATCAGAGTTACTGTATATAAAGAGAAAAAGGAACCTTTCACATAAATGTGACTGAAAGCTTTTGTATATAAGTTAATACTTAACTATCCTTTGCATTACATAGATCAAAACATTCAATCATTGTTTAACTTGTGTACAGAAGAGTCGGATCCTGTTTGATATAAGAAAATATGTTATAATTGATGGCTCCTGCACACAATAATGGGATGTGGTCTTCCCTGACTACCTTCTTTATTATATGAGAGCACAGTTCCATTTATACTAAGGGTTATATGAAAGAACAGTTCCCTCTATATTAAGGGTTCATCTGTCGCCTCTATTCACATCTGTGACTATAGGAGGATAATGATAAGAGTTGGACAACTAATCTTAAATATATCCTCTGATTAAAATGTAATATTACAGCACATTGCCCAGATAAATAATTGTATGGAGAGTCTTTTTGAAGGAAATTTTTGAGAATACTGCCTGTGTTTTTTCTTTGTTTTTAATTATTTTATTAATGTAACATATGCTTGTGTCCTGTTCACTTATATATGCATGAATTTTAATAAATATTTTACTGGCATTTTGGGCCTAATTTTCCCAAGCTGTGATGCAATTTTAAAGAATGTATAATAAAGTTTTGCGCTTAATAATTAATCTACGATGATTACAAGACGTGCGCGTCCAGGGTAAACACCCAGCATTTTTCATTGTGGATAACCTAGGTAGAACCATATCCATGCATTGGAAATAGTCCTTGCATGGACTATTTCATGCATGGGTCACACTGCACGTGTGCACAGGGCAGCATGTTGTCTAGTCTTTACGCATGCTGGAACAGACCATCATGGCTGCAGATAGGACACACCACCCTCTGCAGGCACTCTTGGCACTGGCCTGCCTCTTAGCAAAAAGTATAACGTGAAATACATTTTACTTGTTTTATGTGCTTTCTAGTTTACATTTTTGTTTTCTTTTCTTTACCAAGGAAAGTTTACCTGCATTGAAGTTCGATTCCATCTGGAGAGACAGATGGGTTACTACTTGATTCAGATGTATATCCCCAGTCTTTTGATTGTCATTTTATCATGGGTGTCTTTTTGGATCAATATGGATGCAGCTCCAGCCAGAGTTGCCTTAGGTATAACTACGGTGCTTACTATGACAACACAGAGTTCTGGCTCTCGAGCATCGCTTCCTAAGGTAAGTTTTTTTCAACGAAAGCCTTGGTGTAAACCATTCTGGAAATTAAAAAAAATATTAAAGATGATAATCAAAGTACCAAAAATCAGTGACACCAATCAAGATCTGACATATGCAGCTCGCAATTCAATATTTGCCAGGGGTGTGGATTACCAGTATCTAAAAGAATAATCATTAAGAATTAACATTTAAAGCTGGAAAGGGAAAATATTGATTATTCAGTTGATGATGTTTTTAAAGGTATATATCAAAATATAAAGATAAATAATGAGTATTGAATTGAATCACTTATGATCATTTTCTGATTTCTTATTTTCTTCTCTATTAACATGTTTATGCCACATAATGTCTTTTCCATCTTGTTGCTCTCATTGTGAGATGGATTTATTGAGCTCAGAAGTCATGATTGGTTTCTCTGTAACAACCTGAGGACATCTAGACTTTCGATTAGACTAATCCGCTATAAGTCTTGTTTGTATATTGTTTATATATTAGCAGAAAAGAATAGTGGTAAGACTGGACATAGTTATTAGTTATTAGTCACAAAAAAAACAGAGTAATACATCATAGTGATAAAGACAAAATTATATTCTTATTAACTTAAATTGTCATGCCTGAGAAACACCTATTTTTTTTGTTTTTTTGGGGAGGCTCCATTAGCTGGTGAATTGTTTACAGGTATTAAAACTTAGTCTCTTTTGCAAATTCTATTTTATCATAAATCAGGAAAATAGGGCAATACTAAATAAATCAGAGCATATTTGTTCATTTCATGCATTTATAATAAATGATGCATTTTTATGCCATACGCTATACATTATGTTTAGGAAATAATTATATTGTATACATTTAATTAATTTCTTTTAATGGAAGGAAGAGAGACAAAGCTCATAAAGACTACAAATTCCTCTACTAATAGATGTTGTTGCAAAGCACATAACAAGCAATGGGGCAGTAATGTGTAAAGCAAGTTCTTCTTTGCTGCTCCAAGTCTCCTTAGAGATCAACAATCTCTGTATGAGATTATATCTCTCACCAACTGAACTGTCAAAATCTGCATGGAGGAGAAATTACTATTCTGAATCTTATTCACATAGCTTTAATCACATTACATCATGATGACCATAAGGGATACATTGTAATAATACATCTGATGTAATATTAGTTCCAAAAGGGAATATTTAGGCGAGGAAAATGAAAACAAAAAAAATGGTCTGTTTATAACTATGTAAAGGAGTTATATACAGTCACATGGTAAAGTTTGACATCCAACATCTGGTGAGTGGTGAAACCCTGGGAGAGTTAAAGCTTCTGGGCCTGATCCAGCGCTACGAAAATTCGCAACGACGGGCGAATGCGAACGTACAATTCGCAATTTAGTGGTCGAAATAGAGAATTTCGAAATTGGGATTTTCTAACCGGGGACTGCATACCCTCACACAAGCACACACACATTTCTAAAATATAGACTGTGTGAGAGTCATTTTAGTATTAGTTCAATAATAATACTATATTCCATTTTTCCATAGGTGTCATATGTAAAGGCAATTGATATTTGGATGGCGGTTTGCCTTCTGTTTGTATTTTCTGCTTTACTGGAATATGCAGCAGTCAATTTTGTATCACGACAGCACAAAGAACTTCTAAGATTTCGCCGCAGGAGAAAGAAGGATAAGGTATTTCTTGTGAAAATATTATATATAATATATAGAAATAAATAATATATATTCACAACATCCAGACTTTAATTACCTCCTGATTTCCATGTGTTTGAATCAGATTTCCTCTGTTTTTCCAATTTGTGCATTTGTGCTACTCGATCGGAACACAATTTGCTTTACCTAAATGTTACACTTCCAGCAGCTTCCGACAGATCATGCTGGTAAGTGGGTGGATTGACGTTACAATGTACAGCATAGTGTGCTACTGCATACTGAGCCAGGCGCCTGAACCACCACCAATTTACATGAGTCAGAAATCTTAGGGCAAGGTCTGGATATCAGAAGTCTGTACATGGTGAAGGAGAAGCGACCACCTCAGGTCCCCCTCACTCCCCAACCCCAAAGCAGCCACAACTACAGTAGCTACTACACTGGAACTATTACAGATGTTGCTATGAATGAAAATGTAATGTTTGGTTTATACTTTAAAAATGCCAGATGAGGGGAGGATTTATATGTGTGACCGTTCATCCAAAGTCTGAAGAATAAGAATGTAATCTCTAAATGTGCAGACAGATTTACAGCTGAGAAGAGATGTGTCCTAGAGCAACTGTTAACTGCAGTGTAAAAATAAAGCCATCCAGTGTTTGTGTGTTATGTGCAATAGCATCCGGTATATCCTCAGTGCAATCATACATTCATTTGCACCCATTATATGCAACATCATTTGTCCATGAGTAAATTCTGCAGCCCAGTTTCTGTCAACTAAATATTTCAACTGAATCTCAATTAGATTGTCTTCACAAATGCTTAAACCCTGGAGGCTTGCATTGAGCATCGAGTCATTTGCAGCTCATATCCAGCATCTTATCGAGAAAAACAATAATAATTGATTATGTTTCTTCTTTAACATCCACAAAAACACGAGAACGCACATACTACACAGCTTACAGAGCTAGTTACCTCACAGGAGACTTGATCCAGAGTTCTGCTTCTGCAGCCTTGGGAGCTCCAAGACTAGCATCAGGATCCCCGCTCTATCCTGACTCCAGGTGAGCAGAACCCCACCTTAGATAATTGCTCCTCCCCCACAGCCTGGAAATCAGGATAAAGCATAAGGACAAAAACACGCCCTCACAGTACAATTTTATAGATTTCACTTCCACCGCTCTGCCATCGTAAATGAGGATCCAGATCTGTGCTGGACGTTTGCTAGGCTGTCATTCGTGGACACAAATTGGGAAAATTATTCGCTCTCAAAGGGCCTGATCCAGACCTATGACCGCGAGCGCACGCGAGCGTAGCGTATGATCGCCCGGACGTATAAACTTTCACGCCCATGACACTCCCATTGATTGTACCTACTTACGGCGGCTGAACCCTACCCTAAGTTTTTCCAGCGTACATGCG
>WWET01001209.1:225064-237112 GCA_011038615.1 Limnodynastes dumerilii
TGTGGACAGGTGCTGTGACCCGCACGCCGCAGTTAAGGCAGGCTTATGGCAGCGTAAGCTGCCATAAAGCTCGCATGCAAAAGGGGAGTGACAGGGGGTGTGCACTCCCATCTCGCTCGCGTAATTACAGGCACCCGCACGCACGGAAAGCGTGCGGGAGTCTGAATACGGTCCCAAGATACTAATTTCGCAACATGGTTGTAAAATCTAGATTGCAGCCCATTAATAGATCATTAAAACTTGGTTTATTCACCTTTTAGCAGGTGCTGGCTCTTGCAGAGATCAAACAATGAAGCTGACATCACCCATTTAATTCACAGGATGAGTCATTAACTCTTTCAGTAGGACATTGAATAGGTGACATCATATCTATTGTCTGATTTCTACAGTAAGTCAATAGCAGATAATTGGTAAGTAAACAAAGGTTTAATGATTTCTGAAGCACTATTCAACTATCCCTATCAGGTGCACCCGCCATGCATGGCAGATTTCTCCCTGATTTTAAGAAGGTTTTAATTGAGCACAACTGTGCTTTATTGCACTGGCATGCCCCTGAAAACCTTGTTTAGGTTATTTCATTGCATGAAATAATTAGAATCAGACAACCAATCTGATTTTACTTTAATGTTTTATTAATATATAATGAAGTATCATGTTTGGCGTTTTTTACTCTATTATTAACAAGATGCATATTTTTTATTGAATATATAAATAGAGACAAACGCCTTCTGTTGGTATTAAAAATAATTTTCTGAGACCCTTTTTGGTGATTTGATGATAATTATTATGATTATTAATAATGCATATTTATATAGTGCCACAAATTATCCACAGCCCAGTAATGCCAGATATGCTTCCATTCTCTGTCTACACACAAACACACAAACATACAAAAAAAATAGGTATTTATTAAATATAATAGCAGCCACTCAAAATATACTAAAAGATTTGCTAAATAAAAGTTGTTAGTTAGCAAAAAAAAAAGGCATGTTACCTTTGTTAGATAGCACAAGACCCTCTTGGGGGTCTGGCTTGTTACAGGATGGCAGTGACTGCACTAATAAATGACATTTTTTTTTAAGTATGTCCTTATCTCACATCTGATTAGTTATAGTAAATGCTATGTCTTCCTGTTGACCAGATGTTTGTTAATTATACACTAAGTAAAAGCACATATTTAAAAGCTGGTATTCTTTCTTCACATAACTATGTATATTAGGGGAAATAACCAGTAATATTTTATTATTTAATAAAAAGGAAGTAATATTTTATTATTTCATTCATAAATTTTATTCCATCATACTGAAAAAATATATATGGAGAAAGCAAAAAAATGTTTTCTTACCATCACTTCTTATTGTTATATTAAATTATGTTTGTTGCACTTAATAAATCGCTTAAAAACAGAGACATAATTAAAAAAATAAAAGTTATAAAACATTTGGAGATGGGAGATGTTAAACCTGTTGAATGTCATACAGAGCATTTGCTTCAATGCAAAAAAAAGGAGAAAAAAAAAGAAATAAAAAAATATAATGTATGCTTGCAATGCTTGAATTTTATTGCACTTCTACATAACATTTTGTGAGATATGCAAGAATAAAATGTATTATGTTTGCATCTTCATATATGCATAAAATTATAGTTATATAGATAAATAAATAAGATGGTGTCTGTAAATGTCATTTCTAAAGAAAAAAAATTATATCTATATGTGTTGTAAAAATCTGTGCCATAAAAAAATGTTCATCCTGGGGCTCCACAAAGAATATTTTCATTTTTATAGAGGAAGTTTCTTTGTTTATTTGCTTATTTTTCTGTGCTTTAAACTTTGCATGATTTGTATGATGTAATATTTTCCACTTACTGTTAGTCCAAGCTTCAAACGTTTATGTCTAGGCAATTGTAGCTTACATACTGCTTGTAAATATTTCAAGAAATAAAAAAAAAAAAACATTTTCTTTGTTATTTAAAGTGTGGTTAAGATTTGTTTCAATTGCATCACATGTTAAACGTGCTGTAAATAAGGAAATTAAAATCAATATAACCTAAATAAATATTTTTCCATAATGGTTTTTAAGAATGCTACGCTAGATGTATTGTATCGGTCATGGAACACAAAGGTTAGTAATAAAAGGCAACAAAACAGATAACTATATGAAACACATATTTTAATAAATATGGATTATGCCAGCACAGCAAAGTGGACCACTTATACAAAACACAAGAGTCAATAGTAATGGCAACATAGATGTACACAGTTATATTAAACAAAAGTAGTATGTATTAAATTTTCATTTACTAAAGCTGTACTTCCACTTAGTACATGCATTCTATTTAGTCAGTGATTTATACAAGAATACAAATATATGTAAAACATAGAAGAATGATCATGTTACTAGCACACATAGGGCTGGACCCAGACTTAAGTAAGTGCTTGAAATTAGTTACTCCTGGGCTAAACCATGTTGATTGCAGGAGGAGTCAAGTTATTTGTATTCTTTTCATGCAGGGATATATCTTTAAATTGCTTACTGCACACAGATACTGACCAGCTTTACTATCACACTGTTATTTAGGGCCTCATTTATTAAGCTCGATTTTGCTAAAAGCGCCCAAACTTCTGGGACTTTGCCGGCGATTATGCAATCGCAGTATTCACTAAAGGCAAAGTCTCGGGACTTGAGCCTTTAGCAAAATCGACCAGGCAAACATCGCTGGACAAAAATCGTCCAGCTGTTTGCCATATAAAACATACAAATTTTGAAATATATGTGGTATTTTTGTAGATGTTTAAGCACTAGCGCCTTGCTGAACACACTTTTTATACATCAGTGGATCACTAGGACTCCAATATGACACCTTTATTGAGATATGATTTTTCATATTGTTACATGTTGGCATTTAGGACCTGGAGACAAAACACTCTGTGAGGTGATAGGGAGCTTGGATCTGGAAGATGGGTGATCAGGATCCCTTGTGTGGATTATTTACATATATTTCTCTCCCCTATACTGATTTTAGGTTCGATCTGCAGGACTATAAATAATATCCCTGACCGAGGACCGCTAGAATAGTGTTTTTCATGTCAATCTTTTTCCTTCCGCTAACATGATGATGTTTAAGACCCAGAAGTAGGGCACAGAAACTCTGATGATTCTTTTAGACTTCAGTAAATCATAATGAGCAATGGATACTCTATAATTGTGTACATCTATATATTATTTTTTAGCAAATTTATATATAGATTTTTTTGAAATCGGAATGGTACATTGAAAAGCATGTGTAAAAATATTTTTATGGGTAAACTTGTATAAATTTAAATGTAACTTGTTAGGAGCCTTTTAATTGATGTTGCTTTTTGATGACATAAAAATTCATCAAGACCCCGTCATACAGATGGACTCACCTTGAAAAAGACATTGACTTAGAAACGCGTTGGTAGTAGCTGAGAGATGGAATGCTATTGTTAGTTCCGAATTGGGAAGGTTGAGACTCAGCTTATTTACTTTAAATGTTTTATGCTTTAGAGCTGTCCTGGACCTAAGAGGGACTAGAAAGCACATTCCCCACATTTTATATGTATTGTTTTAAATAAAAGATCTTGTAGAAACTGTCATCTGAACCTACTTGTTAGTCCCAGGAAGGGGTCCTGCTGAGAAGGCCTCTGATAATGTGTCTTGGGATCACCCTCAGAAGGAGGTTATACTATTTGGATGCACCTTCTCATCATTTATCCAATTTCTCTATTCACGCCCAACCACCACCTTAATAATCAATGGCACAAGAAAGCAAAAATCCCAAACACTGTCGGATACCCGACTTCCGCAAGCTGCTTTCTGAAGTCAGGGGGTATTTTGACTCTGTGCATGCTCTGCAATGGATCTCCTTGCGTATGGAACTGATTTCTGTACACAAGAAGATTCTTCCAATAGGGTGCTTCAAGACATCTGCATGCCTAATCTCTGCACAGGGTCAGGGATAGACACGTATATAAAGGTGAGCAGGCAGCGGTAGGCACATCCGCATGGATCTGCGTGATGAAAGCTGCGATATTCAGCTACTGTAATATACGGGAATAGGCACATTTGCCTTATTGCACTCAGTTGAATCTGTCCCATAGGGAGACTTCTGAAATTCCCATAAGAGCACCACATGGTATTATGGAAGTGTGAGAGCAGAGTGACAAACTCTGCTCTGACACTTTGTAAACAAAACGATCAGCCCGTCCACATTCATAAGAACGGGCCTGCGAACGGGGGTTGGATAACTGTGATGGCCGTGATTGCCATGGAAACACTAGATTTTCATGGTGATCATAGCTTTGTAAATGTAATTAATTCAACTCTGGCGTTAAAGACTGCTTTCATGTAAAAAACAGCCTTTATCTCCAATAATTGCAGTGAACATGATATAATAAAACGAGTCCTTAGTGAGTTGAGCCAAGAAATGTCACTTTAGTTCAATTTTGTATTTGCAGTTCTCCAAGGTTTAGCTGAGGTGTACACTTCCCACTGTTTTTCCACGTACTCAGCCCAGTAATGTATAACAACTTGCTGTTATGTTCACCTTCACATTGTCTTCTGGGGAAATTATTAACAGACTTCAGCATTGTTTGATAGTTACATAAGAAGGTGGGGAGTCCTACCTAGATAGTGACATTGACAAAACAGAAATAATGATCTTGGTGCAGCATGAAAGGACAGGGTTGGACAAGTGATAGCACAAAGTTGACAGCATGAGAATTATACAAACAATTTGAGTATCAAAGTAGAGGTGGCAGCGATAAGACAGAGGGAGTGGAGGACAGGAAGATAGCGGGCCATGCTCCTGACAGATAATTCTTTTGATAACACATAATTCCATTATAATGTTGTGTATCTGTCTAAGTTTCTGTTTAGTGAGTTAATTGCACAGATATTTGCAAAATAATAAACAGATCAACAAAGTAAATACTGCAATAAATATAAATGAGTAGACTGTCAAGGAATGGTTAGTGGCTGAAAATGTTCACCCAGAGATTTGTAATACAACCGTGAAATGTACATTCTATAGGTTTTATATTGTTGCTGGTGCATTTTCTTGTTACTTTGTTATATTCCTCATTTGAACCCCCAATATGATGAGGCTAAACCAGTACAAAGAAAAAAGCGAGAAGGACAGTCCATTCTGATCTGTTGCTATAGCTGCCGGGGCTACATTATCATTAATGACCCTGCAGCACACTTCATCAGACCCTCCACACTATTAGGCATTGGGTTATTACAACTTCCAGTGGGAACCAAGATAACTGTCAAGACAGAATACAACTGACTAGTTCCTTATGTAGGGGCAAAAGGGGGCGGGTTTTTTGAGCTCCGACCACAGAATGCCGCTGATAGTCTCTGGAAACTTAGAATGCAGTCATTACTGTGTGCAGTTTGGGCATTGTAAAGACACATTCCCTGCCAGACAATGAAAACACTTAGATAAAGTAAAAAGGCTTACTTTTTTTTTTTTTACAATATTGGGTTTTTTGTTGAGGAAGGGGTAAGTCTTTCATCTTGCAAAAGGAGTGCAGGTAAGCCACTTTTCTTTTGTTATTAAAGTTTATTAGTAATTTATTTAATCTTTATTAGCCTATCAATTCTGTAATTACCATGAAAGAAAAATATAAAATAATAAAAAAAAATGTTATATATTCTCAATATAGGGCCTGATTCATACTTAAGAAAGCATTTGGTTCTTAAATGTACACAACTAGTAGCAAGACAACTCCCTCAGCATGCCCCCGGTGAATCAGTGAATCAGGCCCATAGTTATTACACAAATGATAGACTCATAGGGCCTGATCCAGACCCACGTCGATGCGCTGTGCGTACAGCGCACAGCGTATCGGCATGCACTCCCCCCAACACTCCCCCTGTGGCCGGCGTAATTACACACTGTTACACTGGCTGAAGCCTACCCTAACTTCAGCCGCTGTAACAGAGTGTAATTATGCCGGCCACAGCAGCGTAACTACCAAAACCCTCTCGCCCTCATTTGCTTACCTTTTCATGCCCTCCTTGCCTAACTATGCAACAGTTAGGGACGCCCGATCCTAAGGAACGTATTTCCCTAACTACGCCAGGCAACATCTGCCCGGCGCATGCGCAGATCGGCAAAAATGCCGATCTTACGCAGACGTCCGCCGTACCTACGGCGGCAGGCGTTAGTCTGGATCAGGCCCATGGAGCCAAACCCTGGATAAAATGTCCTTTAAATCATGAAAATTATTATGGGGGGGCTACCACTTGATAGTTCCACCTGTGAATGGTATCTACACCCAAATATTTTTTGCAGCATTACAAAAATGTAAACTGTATAGGCTTTTGTAAATAACATTTACAGTGTAAATGGTAGATAAGTTTACTGACCTTTCAGCATTTCTTATGTTTCCTGGAATGCCAACTGTCAGTGTCTTCCTAGAGGATTATTGTATTATGCCATCAGTAATGTGTGGTTTTCAGATTTTATATTGTTTTAAATCAAATCAAAAGGAAAATCCATTTGAAACAAAGAAATAATAGGTCAGACCTGCTTCTTGCAGTTTGCCCAGTAGAGATATTTGTTCCCTGGGTGATTTTCTTAGAAAAGAGTTATATGAAATGGAATACATGTTATATAAGGAAATATATAAGGAAATAGTGATGTTGTTATGGGCTTATATGAGCAGTTTCCTGAATAGCCAGAATTCAGGCTGCCTACCCTTACGGCATTGACTTGTAGGTTGATCTTCTGTAAGCAACATATATTATTCCTGTCCATGTAAACAGTGCAATAGATTCCTGTGTTGTTTCGCCAGGGGTTTTTAGGAGTTTCATTTCTCAACACAAGAAATTACATCAGAACTTTCCCTAAGGCACAAATAAAAAGAGGTCTTGTGCTTAAAGATGGATAGCTATGACATGTAATAATATAGTAGCACTTTATAAAGGATAATAATAAACAGTTTTACATATTTCACAGGAAAAACAATCTCTCTTGTTGTTGAAAATACCCCAGTAGGGCAATAATCTAGTGTTTGATTTTTACATGATAGTTATGTGTTTGTTTGTTTGTTTATTTATTTATTAGCTAGCTTGTTATTAAATAGCACCATTATATTCTGTGGTGCTTTACAGTTTTAAACATTCACAGTCAACTGACAATTAACCTACTAGCAAGTTTATGGAGTGTGGGAGGAAACCAGAGCACCCAGAGGAAACCCACACAGACAAGGGGAGAACATGCAAATTCCACACAGATAAGGGCTAATCCAGGAATCATACTCATGACTTCAGCGCTAGGAGACACAAGGGTTAACCACGGACCAGATCCAGATCTAATAGTTAATTCCATGCATAGCCTCTGAAACGGAAGCTAACATCCAGAATTAGCTATGCCAAATACCGTATGTAGGAGAACATGGCACTCCCCCTGCTCTCCTACATGCGGATGGTGGATCCGTACGCAGGATCCTTATCATGGACTGACTTGGGCGGGTATTTGCTCTGGGTTCCGGGGACATGATAGTGGTGATTCAGTGAGGTAGTGGAAGCTTGGAGCCTTAATATAGGATTTGCTCGTGAGTCAGTGTGCAAAGGGATTCAGGCTTTACATGGCTTGACCAGGAATAGATATGAACTGGTGCAGACTTAACGTGGACTGGACAAGGACTGGAATTGGAGCAAGACTTGACTAAACCTGGACTGGGCCAGGAGTGGAACTGGAGCAAGACTTGACTGAACCTGGACTGGGTCAGGAGTGGAACTGGAGCAAGACTTGACTTGGGGTGGACCAGGTCACTTGAACTGGAACAGGGCTAGACTTGACCTGGGCTGGACCAGGTGGCTTGAACTGGAACAGGATTAGACTTGACCTGGGCTGGAACGCTTTATCTAGGACCTGCTGATGAAATGTCTTTGCTGACAGTTAACTGACTCTGATTCAGTAATGCAAAGAAGTCCAATTAAATTGATTGTTTTATACTTGCATATTGAGTATATTCCCAGCAGTTAACACAAATACTTGAGGTTATGATTGAAGAAGTTAGTACAAGGACCGGCCGGTCTGTCTTACCGCTTAGATGTCGGTATATGCAGATCACCTGTTTGTAGTGGGAGAAGAAGATTCAAGGCTCTGGAAGCAGTCCGCGCTGATCACCAGAGGGTCACCCGTACGTGCTACAGATTGGCCGAAAGCTTAAACTCCCGTGTTGGAGAATACGATCCTTTATTAGACAGGTAAGTTTCTGCTATAGAAGTTGTGCAGCATTTTCAAATTCAAAGATAAAGTGCAAGTGCAGTAATTGGATTATTGGCAGTTGAAGCAGCTTCACTTGGATAGTGTATAAGTTTGCTTGATGCGTCTCATGGCTGTAATTTGTTGTTTCATCAGAAGGTAATGATGTGGGGAGGAAGGGAGGCACCTTTTATCCAGGTATCCTACCAATCGACCCACTATCCAGGTGTATGTAGCAACATAATTAGAATAACATTGATAGTTTCATGATATAAAAGCGTAATAAGCTGTGTATTTTATCAGCCCCATTGATGTACTTGGTGACAAAAATTAAATTCTTATTTTCAGATTGATTTTTGGTACATTTATTGATGTTCCCCTGGTTCTTGAGTGAGATAGTGTCTTTAAGGGCCTGCTCAAGTAAGGGGGCGAGGTAATCCCTCTCTCTAAATGCTTGAGATAAAGATTCCGCCTGAGGAAGAAAACTGTCCAAAGTTCAGCAGTTCCTTCTCAGGCGTCTATATTGCCCCTTGGGTATGTTTTCTATCCAATGTCTCTTGTGATTAGAAGAAAAACAAATGAAATTGTTGACATTTACTAGTTTCATGTATGTAGATGTCGTGATTTTACCATCTATGATCTTAAGGGAAACATCAAGAAAATCCACCTCTGTGGGGTGACTAGTATGTGTAAAATTGAGGTCTAAAGAATTGGAGTTAAGACTGTTTACAAATTGGGTAATGGATTCCACCGGGCCGTCCCAAATAAAAAACAGGTCGTCAATGTAACGCCTGTAGAGAACCAGGTTTACGCCCATCTCGCTCCCCCACACATGGGTATCCTCAAAGGCTCCCATGTATAGGTTTGTGCAACTTGGCGCAAACCTGGCTCCCATTGCTGTGCCGAGAATTTGCAAATAAAAAACATTAGAAAATAAGAAAAAATTGTGTGATAAGATGAACAAAATTAAATCCAGAATAAATAATTGGTGTGTTGCAGAGAGCCCACTGTCCTTCTGTAATCATTCTACCACCACACCCACACCTCTCAAATGAGGGATGTGGGTGTAGAGGGCTTGCACGTCAGAGGTTAAAAAACAGTATGAGGACTTCTACTCTATCTCCTCAAGACATCTGAGGAAATTGGTGGTATCTTTAAGGTGGGCCTTCTGCGACACAACCAACGGCTGTAAATAACGATCTACATAGAAAGACAAATTGGATGTGACCGAACCTATACCTGAAATAATGGGACGGCGCGGTGGGTTGGAAGTGGATTTATGAATTTTCAGCAGGTGATAGTATGTGGGGGTTACCGGATGTTGCTGAAATAAAAAATTGAACTCTGTTTTAGTGATGATCCCCACAGAGGTGGCTGTGTCCCCTTAAGTTCAAGTTGGTACAGCTCGGTTGGATTCCCACTTAACTTTTGATAAAATTTGACATCGGGTAATTGCTATGTTGGCCTCATTTACATAGTCAGAAGTATCCTGTACGACCACCCTACCCCCACCCTTGTCAGCTTCTTTTACAATGATGGAGGAGTCTGTCATTAGTTCCTTTATAGCTCTTCTTTCTGCACATGTCAAATTGTCTCTATATTTGAATGATTGAGAAGTTTTATTACATATTTTTTTGAAGTCCTCTATAGTTGTCCTATAGAAGGTATCAATAGGGCCACTCTTGTGCTGTAGAGGGTAAAAATTTGACTTTCTATTAAATTTTATAGTATTATCTTTATTGACAACAGGTTCTTCCCTGTTTGTATCTGCCAGACTAATATTACTAGCTATTATCATATTTTGGGTTTTGATCAGATCTTAAAAACCAGTATTCCAAAGGCACCAAAAGTGGTGTTCAGAAGAGCGGACAATCTAAAGAACTTATTGGCCCCCAGCTTTTTTAAATCTAGAGGAGATGACTTGAAACCTCAGATTACCAAAGCTAACACCCTCCTAGGAACCCCACAAAAAGGGTGCTTTAGATGTGGTAGGAGCCGGTGCTTGACCTGTTCTCATGTCTTGCATAGGTCAAAACCTTCCAGTCCTTTACAACCAAAGAGACTTTTCAGATCAAGGACTATATCAGCTGCACAAGCTCATATGTGGTATATATGCTTTCCTGCCCGTGCAGCCTCCAATATGTGGGCCGCACAACAAGAATGCTTAAAAACCGCTTTCTTGAGCACTGCAGGAATATTCTCAATAAGAACTTGAAGCATCATGTTTCAACTCATTTTCTGAACAATCATGGAGATTCTGCAGCTTAAGTTAGGGTCCTTGACCTGGACAATATTCCCGCCACTAAACACGGTGGCGATAGGTTTAAGATACTATGTAAACATGAGTTCTTCTGGATACATAATCTTAACATCTTGTATCCAGGAGGCCTCAATGAGGTTATTGACCTTGATTTTGGTGACTAAAATTATCCCCAATCAGTTTAAACATTCCCCTTCCAGTTTCCTCTGTTCCTTCCTCCCCCCCCCCATACCATTTCACATATCTTAAGAACAATGGGCAGATAGGTGTCCAATAGTAATAATTATCCAAATTCCTGGATTGTCATGTGTTTGATTGACTGATGATTTCATCAATTATTGTTGATACTTTCAATCTAATCTTGGATTTATTTTCATCATATATATTTTATTATAATCCATCTGAAATTTACTTTAGACTACCCTTAGTACAACTTCAATCTGTGCTCAACTTGGGCTATCAGGGAAAACATACTGTAATCTGTTTTTCAACGATCCAAATATTGTCCAACAATTTTCAGCGTTTTATAATCAATTTATATTTAATTTTCATTCTATTTTATATTATTAATCTTGGATTTCATCATATATATTTTATTATAATCCATCTGAAATTTACTTTAGACTACCCTTAGTACAACTTCAATCTGTGCTCAACTTGGGCTATCAGGGAAAACATACTGTAATCTGTTTTTCAACGATCCAAATCAAATACAACAATTTTCAGCGTTTTATAATCAATTTATATTTAATTTTCATTCTATTTTATATTATTTTTAATTATATATTCATATTTTTTCTATAAATTTTAATATTTTCATTAATAATGTAATTTTACATTTATATTTAATACTAGGAAACTAATTGATGGATATCAAGTCAACAAGGAATCTTTCAAATGTTTGTATCTTTGAAAACTTGATAATATCTTACTTAAATGATGCAATGATTATTGTATTGAATTTTTGGATTAAATATTGAGATATTGCAGATGAAAAGAAGTTTCCTTTTCTATGTATATTTATCTATATATACAGACCCTTGAGATGGGATCAATAGGCTCACTCATTCAATATCAAAATATGTGGCTCCTTATAAATAGTACTTTGACTGAGCCACTACATTTCAGCTTAGGGTTCAAACAATGGGGTAGATCCAGAACTATGTTTGCAATACGTTTCCTCGCATAGCGTATTTACGTGTGCGTACCTTCTATACACTCCCCTTGTCACACCCCTTGAATGTACGTATTTTGACCAAGATACGCTTTCCAAACCCTACCTTAACTTTTGGCAACGTAACCGATGTGATCCGCTCACGTACGTATGGGCAACACGTATTTACGCAGCTAAGCACACCCATACTGTACACTTTAAATACAAACCCTGCCTGCATAACCAATACGTTTCATAGCGTATTTACGTGTGCGTACCTTCTATACACTCCCCTTGTCACACCCCTTGAATGTACGTATTTTGACCAAGATACGCTTTCCAAACCCTACCTTAACTTTTGGCAACGTAACCGATGTGATCCGCTCCGCTC
>WWET01001209.1:242006-255266 GCA_011038615.1 Limnodynastes dumerilii
GAATGTATATATCTACTATCGGTATGTGTGTGTGTGTGTGTATGGTTGGACTTGTTTTTGGGCTTTTTCGAATTTGGTTGGGCTTGTTTTTAATGTCTCTGTTGCGTGTTTTATGTTTCAGAGTTGCCAAGGACCTTCCACAGACTTCCCTCCCTGGGGAGAAGCTCGCTGGTGCTGTAGGACATGGGGGGCCTGCCTAATACAGGGAGCCTAGGACGTGGCGCCCCACCACACTGGTGGAGAGCATTGGCCGAGCGGCCCGGGACCCTCAAGACATTTACCCAGACAGGAGTCTGCAGCATCACCTGGGAATGTTTGGACTTTATTTGTACCTTGGGAGGAGACTCTGACCAGGCCTTATGGTGCCGTCAGAGGGGAAGCATTTGTGGCCTTGAGGACAGCAGCTGGGACTCAGTGTCAGGTGATAAAAGCCACTTAAGCTAGCGGGGAAGGGGACAGATAATGTGGTGATTCTATCTGGCATTTATTACTGTGTATGGTTAGGAGATAGTGTTGTGTTCATGGTTTATAATAAATTACCGTTGTATTTTTATAAATTGCCTGAGTGATTAAAAGAACCCTAGGAGAGACTGAGTAAGTGTTTCTGGCATAGTAATTGGGCAAAGTGAAAGTTGTATCCTAACAATGTGCTTCTCCTAGCTTGTTCCTGGTTGGCTGTTGTAGATCATGTGCACTGATCCAAGATTGCTGCGCACATGCACAGAAGGACAGCAGCGTTTGGTGCCAGCAATATACAGGGAATCATGGATGGAGCTGCCATTACTGAGAGTGGCACCTCCCTGGAGGTAGAGAGCAGGCACGCCTGGAGAGAGCCGCTGACAGGAGGCTCTTGAAGTGGTAAGTCCTGTGTTTTGTGACAACCCTACCTTAAGTATGAGTTCCATGCTGTAATAAATCATAGGTAAGGGCTAAATTTAGCCCTTGCTGTACGATTTAAATATTTAAGCAAACCTACCATGTGTATATCCTATGTATGGTGGGTTGCCCGGCCCTTCTTGTGGAGGATAAATTCCTCACAGAACGTAACGTATGATGCTGCATTCTGATGCTTTACGCACCCAGTGTGTATAAGTCATCTGGCTGTATTAAATCTGCTAAATTCAAGCTCCACATGGGCATTTTTCCTTAGGCTGTCTAATGTTTGATGCTTATTTTTACTCCCTTTTGTTTTGAGTAAGTAAATAGGAACACACTTCTGCTACCAACATAATATTTATGTAAATTTGAGAACTTTTACTGATGATCCCTAGTTGCCTTAAGCTGAAAATTTGCTTTCAGACTAAGCATGTCCCTGGGGTATGAATGGACAGCCATGACCTCATCACTGACACCCTAAGCATGACATTCTAAATACTATGGATGCTCATTCGCTGGAGCCGTGGTTGATAGAAGGAATCTGCACTGGAAAATGGTAGCTCTAAATCAGACGTGTCAAACTTTTGGCCCACGGGAATGGGGAATGGGGAATTATTGGGATCTGCAGGCATATGAATGGAATATACTGGGGAGGCTGCAGAGACATGATGTCAAATACCAGGAGCTGGAGACATGATGGGGAATACAGGGGAGGCTGGAGACACATGAGGGGGGATACTGGGGAGGCTGGAGACACATGATGAATGTCAGGAATAAAGACGGTATATTTGTTAAGGTTAACATTTAACATGTTCAATTTGCCCTCTGTTATGAAATATTGCTGGTCACATTTACTGAACACATTTGTCTTCCTCCAAGGGGTCTGGCTGAATAGCCAAATGTCCCTATAAAGCTACTCAGAGAAAGGAATTGGTCAGATAACATTCACACTTTACCATGTTACAATCTCCCAGGACGGTTCTCACCAGGGCGCAAAGTCTAAACCAGGGCCAGGAATTCACTAGAGCTCCTGATAGTGGGTATAGGATTGGCTGTTGGCACCTGATAGGTCGCGGCCCCCAGTGATAGCCTCCAAGCGCAATCTGCAGCGTAGGTACCTATGCATGAACCCAAACACACAGAAGTATAGGCTGGAACCCTCATACACTGGTGTACAGACTGTACAACTAACAGCAACGCCCTCAGGTAGATGACAACACCTGGGAGGATAATAGGTCCCAGGAGGTAACAGGAGCGGCACACTGACAGATGGAACACAGCACAACATTATACAGGGGAATGGAGGCCAGTGGGCTGACTCACGCTCACTAGTACACACTAAGGGCCTCATTCGTTAAACGCGATTTTATAAAAATCGTGTGATTTTTAGCTTAAAAATCGCCAAAGCGTATTCATTAAGATAAAAATCACACTATTTAATTTTTTTTTTAATCGCGGGTGCAAAAATTGCGGTCCCGGCTTTTTTTAATTACAAACATAGGGCCCGATTCAATTGTCAGCGAATTTTTTGGTTAATAAGCATGCGTTAATATAATGTTTTCTTCCAGCTTTCCGAAAATTCTCCTGTTGATACGCAGCTGAAGAGGCTTCTTCTTCCTCCTGCCATCTTCTAATGACATTCCGGACACTAGGGGGCAGTGTTTCTATACTGAAGGTTACGTCAGGAACATTGGTGCTCTACCAATGTTGGAACGTACAGTGGTAAATACATGCTCACCAGCACACACTGAGAGATGGAACACACAGCAGAAGCAACAGGGCTGTAGAGAAACTCATGGAGAGTAACACAGTGAGATGGTAAACATTGAGTTGTAACAACAACAGAAGGAGTAAACAGGCATCCTCCTGCACACTGCGATATGGAATGCACAGTGGTAAATAAACGCTCACCAGCACACAGTAAGAGATGGAACACACAGCGGTAATAACAGCCGATGGAGAGAAACTCACAGAGAGTAAGTCAGGTGAGATGGTGAACACAGAGAGGTAACAACGACAGAAGGAGTACAACAGGCAAACTCCCGCACACTGTGAGATGACAATTGTAGTGTGCACACACAGGAGAGGAGCAGATGGAATTACTCACCCAGCAGGAACAGACAGTGTGAGATCTTAAGCACACACACAGCACTCAGCAGAGGGGAAGATGGAACATGCCTGACTTCAAAAGAAACTTTGCAGACAGGAGACTCCAGCACCCCAGGAGGTGTACATCGCAGTGCCCACTAGAAGAAATATAGAAATTTGGCCAGTAATTGACCCTTGGTCCCTTGGTCAAGCAATTTTCATATTTTGGAGAAATGAATACTTTCTCAAACGCAATTTTGGAGTAGGTGGCACATTTGGAAGGGGCATTCATAAACCACAGGGCATGCGTGCCTCAAACCTAGGGATTATTTGGTAGCTAGACATCACTCATAAAGCCAGCAATGTGAATATTATACATGTATAAGTGGTATGACCACTCAGAGGCAGAAATATGGTTTTATGGTTTCAGTTATCAAAATCAAATGGGCAGGTTCCAGAATCTTAGACCAGCCCCATACTGAGGTCACAGCCGGCTGACCAATTGCCAGGGGGAGGAGAGATAATAAAACAATAATAATAATAATAATAATTGTTTATTTATAAGGTGCCACAAGGTGTCCGCCATACAAAATACAACAACAAAATACAGTACAGACATACAGGGTAGGGGTGGACAGCATAGTACATAATAAAATACAATATAAATATAAAACTATCACAAAAATACAATAAAGTGAAGCAAGCACAGACAGCAAGGCAAAATATGAGGTGTTAAGCTTGACAGATCAGGGACAAGGTGATAGAGCGCAGTGAGAGGTTGAAAGGGAGCCACCAGGTGAGGATGGGGTGAAAGGGTAGCAGAGGGGGACAAGAGGATATCAAATGAGGGGGGAGTGGTGGAGGAAGGAACAACACTAGGATTGAGGGCCTTGCTCACGTGAGCTCACACACTAGGTGGAAGGAAAGATGAACTTACAGAAGAGGGGGAAGGAAGTGGCTGCTGGTGTGAGCGGAGTAGAGGGGGAAGAAAGGAAAAGAAGAGATAGATGTAGGATGCAGTGAGGATGTTAAGGAGAAGTGGAGGAGGGGTCGGCTAACCTGAACAGGTGCGTTTTGTGTGAGCACTGGAAGACCTGCAATGTGGGGGAGAATCTGACTGAAGAAGGGAGGTCATTTCAGTGCAGAGGTGCATCACAGGAGAAGTCCTGGACACACCGTGAGATGTGGTAATCAGTAGGGAGGTCAGACAGTAGTGGTTGGCAGAATAGAGAGGGCGTGAAGGGGTGTGCAAGTTGATAAGGGAAGAGAGGTAGGGAGCAGTGGATGAGGAGATGGCCTTTAAGGTGAGGGTAATGAGTTTAAAGAGAGGTCTAAAGTGAACAGGAAACAAGTGGAGGGTTTGACATAAAGGAGAGGCCAAAGTAGAGCGGCATGAAAGGAAGATAAGCCTTGATGCAGCATTGAGTATAAGGATAAGATGATAAGGTGTCTTTAAAAATGCAATGAGCCTAAAACTAAGTGTGATTCTATGTGAGGTCCAAATTGCCAGTCTGGTGGGATTATTCAAAGTTTCTGATAGCAAAGATTTAATTTCCACAAAGGTGATTACTTTCTGTTATTTCTCCTTTTTTTTGTTTTAAATTGCTTTTATATTTTTTATTCTGTTTAGTCCTGTATAGTTAATCTTTTTTTTATATAATAAGCATTGTACTTTTTGTAGAACAAATTTTACGTTTATTTTGCCTTGTTTAGATTTGCTCTGAAACCCTTAGTCTCTGAAGAAACTTTGGCTACTGTAGCTCATAAGGGGAATTGATAACTCACAAGGTGACTCACAGGGTAATAGTTTCCGTTAAGAGGGTTATAACTGTGTTGATACGTTTGTGTTAACCTTTAAAACATATGCTGGCAGCTTGAATATTTGGGGTAAATATAGAGATTTATCATAATTGAGGTGGGGGTGCTAGAATATTAATGTGGATTAAATGTGCTAGGCCCCAGGTAAACCTAAATTTGGGTTTCCATGTTAGAGTTTCTGATGTAGGTGGTCTGGGTCCCTGACAATCGGCAATACTGGGGAGGTTGGACAGACATACTGGGGAGGCTGGAGACACATGGGAATCCAGAACTAAGTACGCTAGCCAGTGACGTAAAAACGCAATTTTGGATGTACTGCACATGCGTGCGCTAGATGTTACACCACATAATTCTGAATGTATGTGCCAGCCTACTATCAGCAGCGTAAATACGAACAAAGGGGCATGCCAGGCATACGACACCCATAATTACGCTTCAGAGGCGGGGGGAGGCATTTAAATCCAACAGTCTGGGTGTGCTTAGGCAGTTATGTACGTGCTGCCAGTACGTATGTCAGTAGTTATGCTGTGTAAAGTTAAGGTAGGGTTTGGCAAGCGTAAAACGGCAAAAGTACGTATGGCCCAGGGGGTTGCCTAGGGGAGTGCATAGTAAATACGCTACGTCTTGAAACATAATGGAAACGTAGCTCTGGATCTGGCCCATGATGAGGAATACTGGGGAGGCTGGAGAGACATAGATGAGGAATACTGGGGAGGCTGGGGAGACATGGATGAGGAATACCAGGGAGACTGGATGAGACTTTTTTTTATTTTTCTTGCGGCTTACACAATCTTAGACTTTGATTGTTTGGCCTAATTGGGGTTTTGAGTTTGACATGCCTGCTCTAAATAGTATCCCCAGTAGTAACATGTGCCTGAAAGAGCTGCCAAAGATATATTTTAAAGTGAGACAGGCAGGGAATCTGGACTTGCTTAGTACTTAGTACTTACTAAGTTCCATTTTGCAGATAGTTTGAATAATTGGGTTTATAAAAAGAAGACTTTAAAATACAATGTATTAACAGGGTAGCTACTTTTAAAGTTGTATACAGTGGTACCTTTAACATATTAAAACAATTAGGTTGGTGGAAAACACAAGTTATAAAGTTATAAGTCCTAAAGGGGACCAGACTGTGCTTCTGAAACTTACTGGTGTCTATTTCATCATACTTTAAAATTTGATTAGGGGATCATTAGGTTATTAGAAACACTGATGATTTAGATAACAGAGCATGAGATGCAACCCTGATAACTCTAGGCTTTCCCCAAAAGGCCTTTATTTTTATTTTTTATTGAAATATTTAAAGTCACAAAATTAATTGATTATGTCTCAAAGCAAGTGTAGAAAAGAAAGGCAATTTTTGCGCATTTTCGTAAAAAAAATCTATTATTCCATAATGGAATATTGCCCTTAGCAACTAAACAAGATTTAAGTATATTCTAGAAAATGATAGATGGGGTTTATTGGTCGCTATGGGCAATACTGCCATGTTTGCTTTTTAAGTAGCAAAATGTATAAATGTTGTCTGTTTTACAGACGTGTAAATTTGTCTACACATACATGGAAGCCTTTAGTCCTTATTATTTCCTATGCACCTGGTCCCCAAATCCTTTCCAACTTTCCCTCTAGAGAAAGGTATGTAAAAGATTTACATCTCGCTGTCACATGTACTAAGGGTCTGGAAGAGAGTTTTTAGCACTTACTGGCAGAAGACTATGAAGAAAATGATGCCACAAACAGGTATTTATAATCCAACACTTTAAATGCGGAAGTTTTACAAAAGAGGTTATATCACCTTTAAGTCTGTTGGACACCACATCAGCTGTGACACTACAATATTTGTGTTTTTTTTAGCAAGTGGTGACTGACTTATTAAGAGACCGTTGGATTGAAACATATTTTTTATTACAGGGTGTTGCCATTTCTTAGCTGCCCATTAACATCATAATAACAGGGGTGTTGTTCCCAATGATTCAGGCAATAACTTGCAATGTCCTGTTTCTGATAAAAAAGAGTTTCTTTTATCTCTGCAGAATCAGCATAATTCCAGCTGCATCTATTTTAATAAATAAACAATGTGCAGTAAAAAAAAGAACCCACTGCATAGAATAACCGAATAGCGTGTCTTATGGATTATCTGCTGAAAACTATATAAACAGAGCAATTTATCTGTTCTACAATCACTATGTACTACACTGGGTTTTACATTGTTTAAAACATACACTGCAACACTAAATAACGTTCACATAATTATAAGAAAGAAATCAACACGTAAAATCTGGCACAGAAAAATGAGAGGAAGTGATATCTTAAGAAAACACAGTGTATGTGAATTCTCTGGACAAAATAAGAACTTGTGGTGACCTCTTACTCTGACATTCTCCATATGTGGCAAATCACAAGGAAATGGAAAAAAAATCATACTAGCCTGATATATGACACAATGTACTTTCATACATACTTCTACATTCAGCCATTTACGTGCATGTAAGGGCTTACACATATATTATCAGTTCTTTTGCCTATTTATTTTCTTGTCTAATTAGGCACTAATGCTGAGAGACCACAAGGAACAAAAGAGAGGTCCGGCGCTCCAAACAAACATTATATAACACTATGTGTCAGCACATACATAAAAAGGAGGTTTAGTTCACAATATAGCAATATTGGGTTAATCTCACCTGCCCAGCGTCAATGCACCTCCTGTAGGTGTGTCCCTATCCGTCTGCTATATGTGTACACAGGAGGTCTGTATTAAGACATCCCTGCTATTTGAACAGTTTGGCGGCCATTTTGTGGGAGGGGTCAGGCTCCCAAAGTGAAACTAGCAACAGTAACAAAAAAACTAAAGCTGAGAGAAGCAATAGTATGTCAGTAGATAACATATCAGAAAATTGGTCAATGTTGCTGCATGTGTTTAGACGGGTGTGGATCGCCGCTTTCTCATCCAGTTAGTTCCGAGCTTGCTGGGAAATCGATTGCTTCTGCCTGGCAGAGGAGAAGCAATCAATAGACGAGTTAAAGAAGGTACTATGGTGAATGGTAAGTATGAATTTAACCCCAACTCTTACCCTAATCTTTACCCTAAACCTGCCCTTCCATTACCCTAGCCCTCCCTTCCCCTTCCTTTACCCTAACCCTCCCCTCCCCTTACATTACGCTAACCCCCCTTTCATTACCATAACCCTAACCTACTCCTTACATTACCATAACCCTCTCTTCTCTGCAGCCTGATCCTAAGATTCGCTTCCCCACAGCTTAACCACAAAACTACCCTCTCCACACCCTGACCCTAAGACTCCCCTACCCTCAGCCTAACCCTAAGACTCCCCTTCCATTACCCTACCCCTAATTCTCCCTTTCCAGCACCTTATAAAACTCCCATTGAGTGTTACTCACCTCTGGTCGGTGCAGCGGGTCTGTGATGGCATTTCTGAAGAATAAATGGGTAAGTATTTCCAATCGGCATACTTAACCAATTTTTTTTTTTATATTGGAATATAGCGCTATTTTCTAAATAGAGACAGTTGAAAATTAGCTTTCGGCTGTGTCTATTTCTGAAATAGCAGCGGTGACTCCCACCGGTTTAGACTTGACAGGGAATGCAGATAATATGAGGATAATAAATGTGTAAGTGAAAAGGAAAAAGAGACAAATGCAGTATAGAAAATGGAAGTGAGATTTTTATTTATAAATAAAAATATGTATGTGAATTTTAATAACCCTACAACGTGCTAAGACAGCTGCTTCCTGTCACACACACTGTGAACAGTGTCCACTAATCTTCAGGATGGCTTTATCTACTAAGAGATAGTAATGTTTAAAACTATATTCCTTCCTGTGTGGCTCTGAAATAGTTGCTCTTCAGGCTGTACATCATGGGATCCATGCTTTTAACATGCCTACTACTAAATCTGGATGTACATTGGATAGAGATCCAGTTCTAAAGACTACATGTCATAGGAACATCCCACATGTGGCCAACATGGGCCCCTGTCCAGGGCTTTAGACAAAATAAGCAAATGAAACAAGTGCCAAGTTAAGGCAGTAAGGATTAAAATGAGGGACACTATTCAAATTCTCAAAAATAAAATAGATGATCAACTACTCCTACTTATCATAAAACACAGCTTACTTAACGCACTTTAGAAAGACATATTATTCTAAATATACACTTCAGTTACAAAGATTAAGCTATCTTAATGTAGGAAGTCAATTAGTCACAGAACAAATCAGCGTGAAGTTTGCATATTACCATAGAGGAATGAGGCAAAACCAGCGATGTCTATGTAGTAATTTAGGGCCAAATCCAGAACTAAATATGCTAGCGTTTTTACACTAGGCGCTGATGTAAAATCGCCAATTAGTATTTACTGCACATGGCAGATGTTATGACACGTAACTCAGGACGGACGTACGAAGGGGAGTGCCTAAAATATGCTAGGCGTATTTACGTTCCAACTACGCTTTGGAGTCGGGGGGAGGCATTTAAATCGTACAGTATGGGCTGGGTTTGGCAAGACGATATGTACGTGCGCGGTTATGCTTGGAAAAGTTAAGGCAGGGTTTGGTAGACATAAAACAGCAAAAGTCAATCCGTCAGATGGGAGTGCCCGGTGGAGAGCATAGTACTTATGATAGCGTAAATACGCTACGCTAACAAACGTAACAAGAATGTAGGTGTAGATCTAGCTCTTAGACCCAGGATTATCTTTACAGATAACATAAACAAAGTAAATAGCCTTTAGATCTGGCTAAGTTATGAGAGGGTATTAAGCGGGTAAGAGGGTATATCTGTTTTGCACCAAAAGGAAGACCTTAGTCAATAGTAGTTAAAGCACTGGAGACACAAGTGTGCTACAACACAACACTACTGCAGCATAGTCCTGGAATGATGGTCTTAAGTAAAAGGGTTCTGAAATTGCTAGTGGGTTATATTGATTTGTGTTGACTGATTTGCTGTGTTGTTTGCCATGTGTGCTTGGATAGTTACGGTGGAGTCACAGAACACACACAACCAGGACTCAACATTGATCTTGAGATTAAAACTATCATATGATAATTTTTAACCCCACCACATAACCATCAGACCATAGTTTTCCTCTTTATTTCCTTTAAGAATTTTTTTCTCTTTCTAACCCTCCACCACCACCAACAGCATCAACAACTGCACTAAATCTAATGTGAATTAAAGAAATGACAGCTACTTATATACATTACTGCTTCCAGGCAGCATTACTCTTTTTCACTCAATCAAGTGTGGCATAGCTTCCTGTCCCAGGGCCACGCTAGGTCCTTGGGCCTCGGTGCATAACATATCTCGATGTCAGTGTAATCACAGTGTACACATGTGAAATGCACTTCTATAAATTGCAGTGCTGAAATACTAGTAATGGGGTATATAATCTATTGCACTGAGACAAATGTGCAGAGGTTTTTTAATAAATGGACATTTAGGCACCAACATAAATGCAATAAAAAAAAAAATCACCTGTTTTATTTTATCATCTACACGTGTCATATTCCTCTGTGTAATTTAGGAGCAATAGAGAGATTGCTTACCTCTTGGCAACAAATTTTTGTTAGTCCTGTGAGACTTGGTATGTGGCATGTATGTACTTCAGTACTTACACAGAGTAAAGTTAAGGTAGGATTCGACAAATGTAAAACAGCCAAAGTACGTACGTACGTACGTAGGGTGCCTAGGGCATAGTAAATACGCTATGTCTTGTAGCGTAATAGAAACTTAGTTGTGTATCTGGCACAATATGGTAATGCTATCACTTGTTCCGCATTGCTATAATCCTAACCCTAATCCTAACACCAACCATAACCCCAACCCTAATTACAGTGGGGACAGAGCAAACAGAGCAGGTAGAGAACCAGGACGGAGTGTGAACAAGGTACAGCAGTGGAGGAGAGAGCTAGAAGCAGCAGGGACACAGCGGAAAGCACAGGAGTGGAGGGGAGCAGCAGGGACAGAGCAGGCAGAGAGAGAGAGGGGATGCAGTAGCCGGTTAGAAAGGCTCTATTTCGTCACTGATACAGCCTAAAGCTCAACTGCTGCTGTATCAGTGTCAAAATTATTTACATTCTGGTTTTTACTATTGGCAATGGGTACTTATAGCAAATTACCCTAATTCACCCATTCCCAGTAGCAAAATGTTCTCTTCTCTCACTGAGGAGAGATGGGGACAGACTGCAGCGGCCTGCAGGAAGGGGAAGGGTAGGAGAGAATCAGGAGCAGTGGGGACAAGGTAAGGAATAGATTTTCTTTACTATAGTGTTGATTTTTTAATGTCGCCATTATGTCGGATGTAAAGCTGCTGACATTATACCCCAGCTGACATAACATTTTTCAGCAATAAAACCCTATCAGCAATGACAGAGTCTACATTATAGTGTCAGCTGTATCACTATCAATTATCTGACTGTCATTGTTGCAACCACAACCACCTTAGAGATACCAAGACAACTGTATTATTGCTTTAGTGATTTGTAGACTTATAGATGGTCCATATAGCTTATGTTTACTGTTTGCACTGCATATAGTATTTAATGTATGTGTATCCAAGAAACACCACAAATAGCAGAGACAAAGCTCAAAGCTTGGACTGGAATCACACTGGTCTTTTCAGTGAACAGAAACTGTGTCAGTTACATCAGTTGTAGGTTGAGGTTTCCTTGCAGTGACTAAACGTAAGTGCTGCTTTTAACAGACTTCGCTGCCAAAAAGTATTTACAATGTGATGAGCATTTCCCTCATTAATCTTTGAAACAATACTTACATGTAACCTTATAATAGTAGACTGCCATGCCAAATTTCTGTGTGATTATAAGCAAAACAGTTTGCAGCCTGTAGGGAATCTGGTTTGTAAGCAGCTCTAGACCTAGTGTGTCACAGTTTTGGGTGTGTCCTGTGTTTCACAAATCACAATATTTGTGGTTTCATCTTTCTTCTGGAAAATTGGTCATATGACAGTCACTGCCAATGTGGGAGATGAACAGGTTATTTTTCACTTTATTATGGATTTATCTAAAGATAGATTATGTAGGTGTTGTCAGATGAATAAAATAGAGGCACTCCCTTTGCTGAAAATGTCGCATGCTGTGCGTAATAGTAATTTTAGTTTCTGACTTTTTTTTTGTTTTAGATAATGTATGTGACAAGGCTACAAACACAATTAGCAGAATAAGAGAATACACACCAATATTTTTTATTGAAGAGAAATATTTCAGATACAATATATTCATATGCGGGCAACAAACACTGGATATACATTTGTAAACGTATAACATTGATAAAAACATGAAGAAAACCAATATAGTATTCCTAATCTTCATATGAGCAAGTTTGAGTACAAAAGATCCAAAGATTTTGTGGACATTTTGTGGCTGCGGCTAACCAATAGGGGGGTTGTTCAGAAATATTCTCGTTTCATCCTGTGTGTCTGAAACAAGCATGAATTTGAGTTCTAATGTTGAGAGGCTGTACATTTATAAACTCCTGCCAAGTGTCAAAGAAAAACCCTATCTTAACTTTCCTATACAAAGACGATTCCACCCAATCCATCCTAAATACAAAGAATAATTTTCTTTTGAACAGTGAGATTGATGGGGGTTCCTCTTTTATCCACATGTGTAGAATAGTTTTCCTAGCGACTGCAGACACTATCAAGCTAAGTTTCTTTTTGGCCCTGGACATTCGGGGAAGATTTGTTACTACGCCCAAGACTGCCCACTCTGCTTGCATAGGAATATTGAGCGAAAGTTCAAAGAAAAAAAGAAAATTGCAAAACTCGACACCAAAACTGCTTAACCAAGGGACAGTGCCACATGCAATGCATTAGAGAAGCTTCCCTCGAGTGACATTTTGGGCATCCATCCGTTTCTGACTTTCCGATGAGAAAACTACGATGAAGGGTTAAATACAGTACCTTTTTTTTAATGGTCTGGAAAATGAGATTTTACACCTTATCATACAGGCAAATGACAGCAGATTAAAGTCACGCCCCCCATGGGACAAGCCACGCCCTTCACAGACACGCCCCCCCAGGTGTACCTATTTTCCATAAAAAAATGTTGGAGGGTATGATACTAGTAATTGTGTAATAATTTTTTTGCAGGGTTGACGACTATTGTTGGACGGTAAGTAAGAGCAAGGTATGACATTTAATATCCAGAATGTGAATGTGAAAGGAATGCCACGTCTGAAATACAGGGCCAGATTTACTAAGGCCGAGTTTGTGAAACTCGCAGGAGATTGCTTGTATTTACCGGTGAGTTTAAACTCCCCATATTTACTAATGCAAATTCACGCCGAACTCCCCGAAGAGGATGTATTTTCAATCTCAATAATAGATAAAGATACAGCGCTCAGACTTTGATCCCTGTATAAAGAGTGCAAAAAAATTTACTAATTAGAAAACAAATATAAATTAGAAAATAAATATAAAAGGTGGACCGGTGGTTCAGTTG
>WWET01001209.1:255422-270668 GCA_011038615.1 Limnodynastes dumerilii
AAGAAATGCTGGCATTTCTTTGTGTCTACCTGCAACTGAACCACCGGTCCACCTTTTATCATTTGCTGCTGTTACTTTGTGCATCGGACCGCAAGTCGGCTCGTTGGATTTCTGGGTGCGAGTCAACTACGGCTGACTATTGTGCTGGCAGAGGCAAGCTCCGGGAGCTCCGGTCGCTGATTCATGCAGGCTGCATTTTATTGGAGGTGATTTATTACAAGCTGAGCCATTGAGATATAGACATATTCAGCTCCCGTACCTTTCAGCCCGCTTACTGAGCCCAGACCATCGACATACATTGGTAGGCTTCATTATAAGGCCACGGTCTCCAGCATACCCTGTGGACTGGAAAGACCTCCGGGTGCTCCGACTTGATAACCGAGTCTAACCATCCACGTGCACCGGCGGGCTCCTCTCTACGGTCCACTTTGCGGACTACAGGGAATATTCCGGGACTTTGTGAGTACAAATTCTTCTACATCTTCACCTCCCTTGGAGCCTATTTCAATATTCAGAAGCCTGACCACTTTTAATATTGACTTTACTTTCCCTCTGACATTGTTTATATCAGTTCCATCGTATTAGTGCACCTGTCTCTGGCTCATTGTAGCCTATATGGAATTCAACAGAAGAATCTTTATATGTTGAACAGACGTTTATCATCTATTAGTTATCTCATACGGATCAAGTTGCTGTGTATTCAATCATATTTCAATCTTTGTTATTATCTGTGGTCTATAACACATCGTAGTGTTTTATTTCTAACCCGGTGGTTTTCTACAATCATATCTATTTCCACTTGTACATCTTGATTGCCTCATGGCAATATTTTGTTTCAGGTCGATTAGAGATATATATTATTATTAATTGTTGCAGATAGTTGATACCTTTCTTTTAAATTTGCTATTATTGGTATTTTTTACTAATAAAATTCTCTCATTTTACACTCCTTCCATTTTTATTGATATTTTCAAACTCGCCTTAGTTCAATTTTTTTAATTCAGAACATACAAATCGCTGCATTTACTAAGGTTTGAAACTCGCTGGAAAATGAATCAAAACTCGCCAGAAAAAGTAGAGGTGGTTGGGAGTGGAGAGTTTTGATGCCAATTGCTCAGCAAGTAATCATCTCCCAAGGGCACCTCCCAAGGGCTAGCAGCTGAAGGTTATTGTTAATTAATGTACAATGGCATTTTGTGGCAATCTGCTGCATACAGTTTTTTAAGATAACTGTATAGAAAAATCCAATAATAATGGACCGGATCCAGAAGTAATAACGTCAGGGGACTTCCGCACGTAATTTGTGTAAGTCTTCTGACAAGTAACATTGGCGCATGCGCATGCCAGATGTTGCTCTAGCGTACATGCGCATGTGTCCCACCAAAAAGAGTCAGGAGTGCATACCCCAAGTGCCTCAGTTGGAGCACATGCTCCATTTTCCATTGTTGAGGTGTGTGCCTCAATTGCCACACTTGGGGTAGGACTCTGTAAACCTATGTCTCAGACTTCCTACTCTTGGGGGCCAGTGTTATGGACTACACAGTCTTAAAAGCCTGTGCTTTCTGTCCCAGAGGGGGACTCTTGCCTTGCTGTTCCAGAGGGGGACTCTTAACTTGCTGTCCCAGAGGGGAAATCCTGTCCTGTCATCCCAGAGAGAGACTCTTGCCTTGCCGTCCCAGAGGGGCAATCCTGTCCTGTCGTCCCAGAGGGGGACTCTTGATTTGCCATCTTAAAGGGGGAATCCTGTAATGCAATCCCAGAGGGGACTCCTTTCCTGCCTTCCAGTCCAATGTGCCTGTCGTCCTAGAGGGATGCATTCTCCGCAAACAAAATTTCATTTTTGAAATACAGAAAGCTAATTTTTGGCTGTCTCTATTTTGTAAATATTTCTAATTAGGAAGTTTTACTAAGGAATGGGTAAGTATGCCAGATTTCTTTTTTCGGGGTTAGGCTGCGGGGACGGCAGTCTTTAGGTTAGATTGCGGGAGGGGAGTCTTAGAGTTAGGCTGCAGAGAAGGGAGTCTTAGGGTCAGGCTGTGGAGAAGGGAGGATTAGGGTAATACAAGGGGAGGGTTAGGGTGAGGATTAGGGGTTGGAAAAATACCTCTCGCCACTGAAGATTAGTCTTGGGGATCTTCGATTGCTTGTCCTCAGAAGGGCAGGAACAATCAAATGTAGAGCCAATTCAGAATTGGCTGTTTGAAAATGGCCTTTTCGGAAAACGGTTGTTCTGACCGCCGACAAACACCTCTCCCAGAAGGACAGGCCTGGCAACAGAAATCTTTGGGTCCGGTACACCTATGTCACTTATCAGTAGTGTATTGCAGAGGTCCCTCTACACCTTGGGGCCTGTCACAGCTGTCCCCCTTGTCCCCCCATTGCCGGGCCTGCAGAGCGGGCTCTTGCCCTATTGTCCCAGCTGAGGCCTCATCTCCTGCCCAGTTGCCTGAAGCCACACCACCTACCCAGTTGCCTGAGACCACACCACTTGCCCAGTTGCCTGAGACCACATTACCTGCTCAGTCGCCCATGTCAGAGCCAGAAGTCCAGCCATCTGAAACTGAGGATTTGGGGTTTTTGATGGGGACCCAATCCTTTGGGATTTCAGGCCTTTTGTGAGGCAGTGACCAGGAGGTATGCACTATTACTACAGTTAACACACTATTTCCTGAGCCCCTCTTAAGACAGCCTACTTCAAATACCAGCTGTGTATGTATCATCTTGACAAGAGCACTTTTAGCCCAAATCCCTCCACTGACATCACCTTCTGGTATCTCGTCTAGTAAGAAAACAAAGTCCAGAAGGAAGAAATAGAGTCTGGGGGTGTCCTAGGATGTTCTGGGAGATGTCTGTAACGGTGGGGACATACTGTTAGACCCTGGACTGCTATTTCTGGTCATTTAGCTATTAGCTGCCACTAGAGGCTGCTGTTGAACACTCTCTCTGGAACTAATCTGTATAATTGCCTGTTATCCTATATCTGTGCTCTGGCAATAAATATCTTGTCCTCCCAGAGGCAAGGTGTCGGCCATTGTTTCCTGTTACTTGCTTCCTGTGCTGCATGTTTGTTTGCTGTGAACTTTGTCTAGACTACTTGCATATTATTCTTGTGGGCTTATTAAGACTCTTTGGCATTAACATACACCTTGGATCAGGGGCATTTTAAGAAGTGAGGGGGCCCTTCTGCAGGATTTGTACATGGCCCCCCTTACCTGACATAGGATTGTCCCGATTCTCGGACCTCAAAAAGGGGAGGGTAACTGCACTGTAAGCCCTGCCCCCTTTTCGGCCCGCGAATAAGGACAGTCCCACTGCAGGAGAAGGGGGGCTCATTTGGTATCTATTTCTTCTCTCCGGAAGATCTTAGAGGGAAGAAAGAGATGCCGAATGACCCTCTTCCCCTGCTAGCCCTGGGTGCAGGATAAATGCCACGGGGTCCCCTGTTCTGGGGGGCCTGTGTGCACTGTACTTCCTGCACCCATTACAGATACGCCTATGCCTTGGATACTCTGTGTTTCTTACATTTGCCTGCTTCAGCTGTTATCAGCATTTCCGGTATCTTTGTGTTTATTGCTCATTTCTGGTGTTTACTTCTGTCTTATCTACATAATCCTGTTACGTATTCTGTATCAACACTGTGTCATGTGATCCTCCATCCTAACAATATAATATATGCCTCATTTTGTTACCCTTCTAACAATGATACAGCCAATTATATGGAGTCAGCTATATCATTGTTGATCTTATGACCATCTAATTAACAACTGAAAACACAATGAATGTAGAGGCGCAATTTGATGTTTGAAGAGGCAGATATTTATGCTGTTCATGCTTTTCCTAAAGTATTTTTTGATTGTGCTGTTTGTTTGTTCTGTCTTCTATTTTTTCATTGTGCTGTTTTAAGAACTTTTTTTTTATTTGTCTTGTTCTGTCTAGTTGACCTGTTACGTAAGCATATTATTTTAGGCTGAGTTACAACTAATCAGATTATTACAGTAGGCATGTATTTACCTGCAACTTATAAGGGGAAAAAAATGATGTCTCACAATATCAGTTATGAAACAGATGGAATGGATAACTATGACGCCAAAAAGCATTAGTAATATTGTGAACTTGTCATTACCTTTGAATGAGAATGGGATGTAATTGAAAGCTTACACAATAATAAGTGACTTCTTTCAACACTGTATTTATCTGGCGCAGGTGTTCTTCACATTTAGTCATAATAAACATACAGCATGTACAATATAGAAAGCATTGCTGCTGATTTAAGGAATATTTCTGGGTGAATCATTTATAATTAATAATAATATAAGTTACGATCAAGCTAAGTGATCAAAAAAAGGTCTCGCTTAAAGGATTTGTTTGATAAGGTGCATTTATGAAGGTAACGCAGAGCGACATTTTCTTCAAAAGATATGTATGATCAACTGTGTTTTTCTATAATAATTGATAGAATAGAATAAAACATATGTGAAAGCTGTTTGTGATAAATCTTGATCATTATATTTTGGTCATGTGTTGATTGTAGTCTTTTATTACACAGTAAACATTGCATCTAATTACTCAACATGATTCATAGTTTCATAATAAGAGCAGAGATGGTAAACATAATATATCCTTTGGCTAGAGGCACATGACTAATACAAAAAATGTGCAAGATATTATGGTCAGAAGAAATTAGTTTTTTATATTCTAATGAATATTTAAGAAAATGAATATAAATATTTACTTAAAGTCCTACTAAAACTACTATGTATTTGCAGTGGTTTCCAAGACTAATATTCATTTGTGTTTAGCTAATGGTTGAAAGGAATGTAGATTAGAGGGTTAATTCTGAGTTTGAAAGACAGGTGGAAATATACGTCTCATAAAAGCAAGTTGAATTACAGAGGGAGGCAAATTAAAACTATACGAACATAATCAAGGTTGAGAATTGTTGTTTCCTAGCTCAATTCTAACTTACAATTTGACATGTTTGGTAAATGTTTGACTTTTCAATCTTGACGCTACCTTTCTCTTTCTCAAGGCTAAACAAGTGAACTAGACACCAGAATTTAGCTAGTAACAACAGTACGATGTCAGGAGACTCTCAAAATTTGGGAAGAGTTCCTCAATACCAGAATTGCAGAATTAAACTTCCCTCCATTGCTTAATACTGTTATTTATAGCAATGCTAATAAGGGTATGGCGTTTTATTGTGTATTTTAAAGCCAACCATGGGGCTGTTCCCTACTTGACAATGAAGTGACTACTCCTATTCCATGAAGTGTGTCAGCTGGATCCCCTCTCTGGGATCTCCAGTAGGAGAGCAAAAATAAGATGACAAGTATGGTGTAATAAACTAGTGTGTTACTCTCTTTATGGAGTTTAAAATGGCTGACCTCTCACTCTTGTAATGGCATCAGCAGTATCCATACATTTACAATGACCAATATTAATTCAAAGTAATCCAGAAGGCAGAGCACTGAAGAAATAACTGTTTCTATGCCATATGTGATTACCTAGGGATTGATTAATGTCATTGCACCATGGTATATCAAGCACAGCAGTATAGAAAGGTCACCAAACACATAAAGACATGTGCATATGCACACACTAATAAAGAAACATATATTCATACAGTTAGCCTATATTTGTTGTTAAAAATAAAGATGGTGTCACGAAATCAGAAGATATATCAAACTAGAAAGGAAACTAAATATAAGTCGCTGAAACACAATACAATTTTGAGTTCACAGCTTGCAGGTTTAAAATAGGTTACAACAAATGAACATTATATGCAGCCAGATGGTAAAGTAAAAGTATAGCTCGACCTACTAAACAAAATAACATATACTTTACTAAAAGTCCTATTAAAGATGTTGGGCCAGATTTACTAAGGTGCGAGATAACTTACCCTTAAAAATCGTGGGACATCGCCTGAGTTTTCCAGCGTTTTTTTTTTCAATCGATGTATAGTGATTTTTAAAGGGTTTAATCTCCGTGATTAAGATTGTAATCACGGCCAATAATCCCTTGCAAAATCGCGGGATATTGTTTAAATTATTGTTTTTTAAAGTTTAATTTAAAAAAAAAACATTTACAATAATTTAAATGGCTGCAGTGGCATACAATTAACCCTAAGCATGCTGAGGCATCTAGTACTATAAGGTACAGCATGTCCATGTATTGCAGAGCATGCTGTGCCTTATAGTACCACAAGCAGCAGCGTGCCAAGGGTTAATGGCATGCTGCCGCAACGATAATGTCCTCTGTTCCTATGAAAAAACAAAATATGACCCCTTCCTGCCTCAAAGTAATTTATATGGCCCCTCCGTACCTCATAGTAATTAATATGGCCCCTCTGTACATAATAGTAATTAATATGTCCCCTCCATCATAAGAGTAATTAATATGGCCCTCCATACATAGGACCGGATTAACAAAAACAATGGCCCTCCTGGTCTATGTTCGACGGGGGAATTACTTATGCTGGAGTACGTAAGGTACGCTGGCTGTTACGTAAAAGGGGCTGCCCCCCCTTTTACGTTTGCCGTATCTCCGCCATATAGGCAGAAATAAGCATTTAAGTTAGGGCTCGGGGAGGAGGAAGCCCCATTATAACAAGGTCGTACGGCAGCAGACCAATTCGTAAATGTTAAGGTAGGAATCTGGACACGTAAGATTTTACTACCTTTAGCGGGGAGTGCAGAGGAATCTGGACACGTAAGATTTTACTACCTTTAGCGGGGAGTGCAGGGGGTGTGCACTTCCTGCTACGATGACGGCCGTAGGTCTGGATTCGGCCCGATTTTCTTAACTTACGTGCCTAGTATTCCATGCAGATGTACTACGCATGTCTAGTAACTATTTTACGCTATCTACATAGCGTGTCGTTACGTAGATTACATACATGCGGTCTTTAAAGACATAATAGTATGGCCCCTCCGTACATAATAGTAATTAGTATTGCCCTTCCATAAATAAAATTAAAGAATATGGCCCCCGATACTTGAAAAATAATCAAAATATGCCCAGTAAAAGTTTAATTTACAAAGTATGGTTGTCTTTTATAATAGTCCTTAAAATAAGCCAGAAATCACATAACATTGCTTGCAAAACACAATTATTTAAAAAATATTGATACTACTCACTGATCTATAGTCTTCTATCTTGACAGGCGACGACTCCTTCTTCTGGCAGGGGCTCTCAATGGGCTCAAGGTCCATTTTCTTCTGGGTCCCTCTGGCAAATGACTTATGTGGGGCCCTATTTATAACCTTTGACACGAGATCCTCTGACGGGTTATGGTATGAATTATGGTACTTTAAGACACAGCATGTCCTGCAATACAATGACATGATGTACCTTATAGTACTAGATGTCACAGCATGCTAAAGGTTAATAGCATGCTGCAGCAGGGATTTTTTTTTTATATTTTTAAGGTTTTTATCTTTAGTTTTTCTTGTTAAGGGGGTTTTTTTTTTACAAAGTGAGTGCCAATTTCTAGGAAATTGACACTCACACCCACCTCTGGTGATTTTACACCCATCCTGCGGCGAGATTGAAACTCACCCCTTAGAAAATCTGAAATTTGTATGTGCAGAATTGGAAATGGGATTTCAAAACCGAAAGTAAAAAAAAACAAACAAACACTGATGATTTTGACAATCTCACCTTTAGTAAATTTGGCCCCTTATGTTCTTTTTGTAACAGTCTTTCAGCTACTGTTTCGCTCTCTTTTAATTTTCTTTTATACACAAGTAAAGAAAATGGTAAATAGTTGATAACTAAGGGCCAGATAACTAAGGAACGTAGTAACTTTTTTACGCTATCTACGTAGCATTTTGTTACGTAGATTGCGTACATGTGGTTTTGAAAGACCATATGTACGCAATCTATGTAACAAAGTGCTATGTAGATAGTGTAAAAAAGTTACTACTCATGCATAGTATCTCGGCGCGGATTTCTAGGCATGTAAGTATAAAAATGCGTTGTTGTGAATTCGGTCCTAAGGATCGGATCCAGACTTCTACAACGGCGGGGTAGCTTCACACGCACAAGAGGATACAGTGTGGATCCGGAGCCCTAAGCACAGCAGAAGCAGGGGTCTAATTCTGATTTTAAATGTTTTTAACTGATTCACTTATAATTTCCAAATTTAACATGCTTAATGAGAAAAAGACTTAAGCTTTTTTATGACATGTAAGTTTATATCTAATTAGGATGATCATGATAAAATGTCAAATGTATGCATCAGTCATTATATGTGACATACCACGTTAAGGATATGCTGGTAATGTGTTCATGATATGCCTATATAATAAGTAAATAAATAAATATAATATAAATAATTTTAACACCCTTTTTTTCTTCTCGGGTGCGTGTACGGAGTTGTGTGTCCTGTATTTAAACTTTTTACTTTGTCTTTCTTGTTAAGCAGGGGTGTGGGTTGGCGGTGAGAATAGCAGCCAATTTCGATTTGGCTCTGGTATAGATTGCTCTTGTCCTGTCAAGGACAAGCAATCGAAGATCTCGAGGACAAATTTGCAGTGGTGAGTGGTGAGTATTTAACCTACCCCAATCCTTATCCTAATTCTCACCGTAACCCTCCCCTTCCATTACCCTAATCCTAACCTGCCTTCCCCCCTGACACTTAGACACCCTTCCCATAGCCTGACCCTAAGACTCCCCTCCCCGCAGCCTAACCCTAGGACTCCCTTTCCTGCAGCCTAATCCTAAGACTTCCCTCCCTGCAGCCTAACCATAACACTCTTCATAAACTCCTAACCCTAAAACTCCCCATAATACTTACCTGTCAGGTCCGATGCCTTGGGTCTGCGGTGGTGCAACGGGTCTGCGGCGGTGGTTTATGATTGAATGAATGGGTAAGTATGCTGAAGTATTCATTTTTATAATTTGTGCTATTGTTTAAATATAGACAGGCGAAATTAGCTTTTGGTTGCCTGTATATCGGAAATAGAATTTATGTTACGGAGAATGCAGTGTATCTGAGTCCAACCTGGGAATAAACCTGGTGGCAACCAGGGTAGCGAACTCAGGGCTCATGACCCGGGTTGACCATGTCACACAGACACCAGACCGGGGTTATTGTCGGGTCCATGCCTTGGTGTAAAAGGGGTATAGGGAACTGCTTAGGATCACAGACACATACAAATGAAATAAGTAATATACTAGACTGGTATTTAGGAGACATGCAGGCACATTTATTCGGGAGGCGCAGGCTCTTAAAGGTTTGTATTTTTTTCTACATACCGAATTATTTTTCTGATAAATAAGGGTAACTTTGAATGCAAAAAAAACCCCTAAAACTCCTCATAAACACCTAACCCTAAAACTCCCCATAATACTCACCCATCCGGTCCAGTGCGACAGCACTGCGGTGGTTTCCAACTGAAATCCCTATAAAAATACACAGCAATTTAGTAACACACATTTCTATTATATTAGGTGAACAAAGCTAACTAATAGTAGACTTTAAATGTCTCACTTATAATTTACTGTACACCACTAAGAGGTACCTCTAACCCCTTTAATAGCTGTCCTGCAATACTCTAGTCACAATACTTCTCACTAGCAATATAAATGAAACTCAATAAAAATGTATTAAATTTGTATTTATTATACAAATGTTTTTATACAGTTATACAGTCTTATTAACAGGTATTAATAATGCAGATCTCTTCTTCTCCTTCACAGAGCAAACAGTTATTTGCTCCAGGAGATAAAACACGATGGTCTGAGGGACTCTTGGAGATGAACCACTGCACATGTATCGGGACAAAAGCTTTAGAGAGAGATACGTAGCGCCAGGCAGGTAAGTTTTACCTATTTCTTTTCTTCTTTCTCATTTTTTTCCCCTTTTTGCCCACCAGAATTCTCATTGGTGTTCATTGTTCATATGAGCAAGGAACATCATTGGTGATTTCAGTAGGCAAAATATATATATAAATGTATCACATTTTTTTTATTATTATTTAAAGAAAAAAATATTTTATAATTTTCTTTGATTAAATTAACAAGGACACGCTGCCTTCGTATTCCTGCGGTCTCCCTGTACATGCCTTCCCCATTTCTTCCTCCCTAGTGTTGGCTATTAGGTGAAGGTGAAGGAAAAGGGGTGTATATGGGGAGGCCGCTGGAATACTTTTACCAACGTCATATTTAATAAAGCAGGCCAGCAATATGGAGTGCTGATGCTATTCATCGGCATGGTTTCCATAGCAATCATTGTAAATGACAATGGGCCTGATTCAGACTTAAGAAGGTGTTTAAAATAAGAGAGAGCCTTTATGTTTAGGTTATCATATGAGCTAAGAAGTCACAGAAGAGTTCCGTGTCACTCTGGCAGAGCTGCAGCTGTCTGTCCATGCAGCTCTGCTATAGTGATCAGATACTGATGGAGTGGAAGGTGAGTATAAAGGGGAGAGAACTGCCAGACCACAACCCGGTACAGGAGCCCTTTTAGCCGGTACAGGCTGTGAAAAAACGTAATGTTCCGGCTACATAGCTACAGTTGGAGGGTATGTATATATTTACCCTGAGCTAGGAAACTTCTCGATTCTAATTTGGTTTTTACAATTTACATGTGTCTTCCATTGCAATTTATCATGGTCTTGCTCAGGTTTACACTTGCACCTGTGTTACCCTTACTCTTAAACTCTGGTCAGACACTACATATTATGGTCTTCTACACCACATATGATGTACCATTGTGTAAATACAAGGAATAAAAACAAGTATGGCGCTCTCTACTAAATAATATATAACAGTATGTTTTAGCAAATACATAAATAGAAGGTTTAGTTCACAATAAAGTTATATCATGTTAAATTGACCTGCCCAGCATCAAGTTACCTCCACCTTAGGGGAGTATCTAACTTGTGTTGCAATATATGTACTCAGAATGTCTGTGGAAAGATCAAATTAAAAAGTATGCACCATTCATATTGGCAAAGTAACAAGTAATTAGTAACAAGTAAACATGTGCCTTTCTGCTTTTCAGATATATGAAATGTGCAAGTGTGTGTGTATGTGTGTTGTATGTGATCCTATCTGTGAACACTGCGACACTGCCTTTTGCCATCTCTGCCCTGCTATGAGAAGAGCTGAGTGGTGGCAGTTGTATCCAAAGAGCAGACAGTAAGCAAATTGAAGAAACCGAGCACTGATTAAGTGTGAGGGAGCATAAGCGACCAGCTGGGCCTTAACATACAGCAGGCATTTATTATTAGGATTGTTCTGGAATATGGTAATTGTGTTGATGATTTGATTGGTTCAATGGTGAGGGGGGGGTTGGGTCAGGTGACCTACTTTATATATTGGGTTGTGTGGTGTTGCCTTCCCTCCCTCCCTTGTTTAGGATGTATTTCTAACATGTATTTATTCCTTTCACAGATGGGGCATAGGTTGGGTGGTAGAGGTGGTGTGTCACTGTGTTTTGTTTGGCGCAGTGAAAAAAGAATGGGGTGAAAATATCTGTTATCAGAGGCGCACCCTTTAATTTAATGCTAGGTCGCCTGTCCTACAACGAGGCTTGGTCTACCTCCTCCGTCAGGTGAGGTGTGCACGTGTGAAGTAGCGAAGCCGGGGGGTACTGGGGGATGGTGGGGGCGCCTTTATCGATGACTTCTAGTTGTTGCTTTAAGTTCCTGATGTGACACACACCTGCTATTTCCACCTTGCTTAACCCCAAATTTTATAGTCATTCATAAATTCCACCAATTTGATATATATTTAATAAACCCTCTTTTATAAGCCAATCAAAGTTGTCTGTGTTTTTATTTCAATTTTGTTTGTGGCTGCTGTGTGTTGCGGTATCAGCTGTTGATCGCTTAGCAACATGGATCGTAAGTTTATTATAAACTATCCTAAAAAAGAAAAACTTGCAGGAAAATGTTTTGTGCTCTGCAAAGTTAAATTAGTTTCTTGCTGGTTATTACACAGCACCCTATTCTGAGGACACTCTCTGTATCCAGGTTTTATGTGGGACCTCCCAAAATATGATTAAATTGTCTACTTCTGTAAAGTAAAGCTTTTTCTAACTTAGGGATCTAGACAAAATTTAATTTTTACCCAACACCTGTAGGTTTTGATGAGATTGTGGCAGACTGATCGGAATACACGTAGACCCATTTAGACTTCTGAGGAATGACACAGCAGAGGACAGAGCACATCAAAAGTCTAATACCCCTTTCAGATCGCAGCCCCGGCAATATCCCGGGTTCACAGACCCGGAATATTGCCGGTGCAGCAGAGGATCCCAGGGTCACAGACCCAGTTTCCCACTGCAGGGCAGACCCGGGAAATTCAGAGACCCAGGTCTGCCTTGTCGTCATCGCACAGCGTAATTTGTTTACTGTTGCTCTGGCAACACTTGTTGCCAGGGCAATAGTAAAAAAATTATACCAATCAAATGCGTTAGATGCTACCCGGGTTCAAAAACCCGGGTAGCACCTTTCACACTGTACCCCTACCCGTGTCGGACCCGGGAATAACCCTTCTTTTTACCCGGGTTGAATTCCCGGGTCTTTTGACATGAGTCCACTGGAAGTGCACCTTTCACATTACAACAAATAACCGGGATTTTGCAGAGACCCGGGTTTTTGGCGAAAATCCCGGGTATTTGGTTGTGATGTGAAAGGGGTATAATACTTGCTTCCAGACACTTACTCTTCAGCTGAAAAACTTAAGGCAGGGTCTGGATGTGGAAATTCTGGCCATGATTAGGAGTGATCAAAAAGACAAACATGTTAATATCTGTATTGTGCAGATCATCACTAGTAGATCCCTCTGAATCTTTTGTTCGGGGATCCAATCACATAATCTGAAATTTGTCTGAGGTTCTCAATGTGGAAAATGTGATATATATCGATAATTGTACTATATGTTAGAAGTGAGAAGGAGCTTTAAGTGGAGGGGAGAAGAGGAGGGAAGGAGGATTAAGATAGGACCAAACTGTCATTAGCATGCACATAGGTGGTCTTCCAATTTCCCAGAAAACCGTTCTCTGCATGCCCATCCCTCTTTCCTTTCCTCCTACTGTCATCTGGCTTTATTTTGACTCAATTTGCAGGAACAAGCATGAAGGTAGAGAGGAGGGGGGGAGGGGGGAGCTTGAAAAGTCTGATCCAGACTCTGACATATGGACATATTGTGATGGAGTAGCATATATCTGCATATTTGGTCTAACATAGCCCAATAACAGTAAAGACGTACGATTGCTACTGAGCCTAATCCAGATGTAACTAGAAGTACACTTCACAGCCGAAGATTTGTGCCAGCTACAGTGTATGTCAAGGAAGATGCTAAACCATCCATTTTTTGGGCAATCTAGCAAGAGATTGCTTATAAAATGAATGTTACTGATACCTTGTCACCTCTGGCACAATAATTGTGAAGTAATGTTGTCATCACAAGTTCCATTCACTTTCAAACAACCACAACTTGCCCTGAAGCAGCTTTTTTTTGAGCAGGAGATATGTGGCAAGGGTTCATTTACAACCTCACAGCTCTCTGACAGATCATACAATATGCCCTGACTCCCATTCACTTCAATGTTCCATTTTAAGCCTTAATACAAACGGATCATCTCAGACTATACTAACTTCTATGGATAACTGATATCAGTAATACGTGGCTGATATTCTAATTGGAAAATATTCAGGGGGAAAAAACCGATAATGTTTTTGTAAACTGCTCGGTCACAATTGGCTGCATAGATTGTTCTGGAAGCATCCCAATACTTCCCCTACTCAGTATTGTATTCATGCCAATTGTCATGCACATCAGAATGTATAAGTATCTTAAAATAGGAATTAGGAAAAGACCAGTTCAGTCTTTCCTGATGGTTTAAAAATGACAGAAATGATTAACTTACAAAAATTGCGTATTATGCCAGGCTATGAGGAAAGGTGATGATTAAAATGATTAACGGTTGGTAACAAATTGTAGGTGCAGCCCTTTATAAAGGTTCATATGCTTACTGAAACAGCATCCACATACCCCTTTGAATATAACAGCTTGGACACTTTGGACCTGATACTAATATTGAATTGCACCGCTATCCACGTGTATAGATGAGCACTGGGGAAACCACTCCAACCATTGCTTGGATTTATAGCTGCAGGATACAGGATTTACAACCTCTGATCTGTTTGCACTTAATATGGTCGGGGCTACACGTCCCTGCCTATACTGTGCAATACTAAATACGAGTGTATTACGTTCTGTTCGTGTTGCTCAAATGTGTGTGCACAAAAAAATGAGAACATGGAATAAGCCTACATGTCAGAAGCCTGGATCTAATCCTTTGCTATTGATTGAAATTATCCTGCTACTGCTAGAAAACACTTCTTTATTGCTACTATGCCCATAAGGGAACAGGAAACATTTGTGATGGAACACACACACACACGTCAGCTGACCCCTTCACGGGACTGAAGCCACATTACAATATATGAGAGTATACAAGTACCATGGTATAGGTTGCTAAACGGTACCATAAACAAGTTATTTGCTGGTACTTAACACTAGTTCAATTGCCCAACTGCTGGACAGAGCTATACATGTATACACAGGACCAGGCCTGGCAACAGAAACCTTGGTGCCCAGTACACTTGTGTATTTGGGGGTCCCCATCCCTCCTCAGTATTGTATTGCTGGGGTCCCTCTGAACCTTGGGGCCCATCACAGCTGCCCCCCTTGTTTCTCCCTGTTGCCGGGTCTGCACAGGTTGTATTCTGGAGTAAATATTAGGGACATTGGCATATCTATAATGGGTGCAGGGTGTGCTATGCACCGTTGCGAGTCCCCACTGCAAAGGCTCACATTGTGAATTAGGGACAGCCGAAAGCTGTTTTTCGGCTGTCCCTATTTCGAATGCAAGCCCTCTCAGAATTTTTTTAGATAAATGGGTGAGTATGTGACTCGCCACCGGGGACTTAGGGTTAGGCTGCGGGCAGGAGACTTAGGGTTTGGGTTAGGGAGTGGGTTGGGGGAAACTAACCTTTCGGTGCTCCGGAGATCGACTGCTATAAGAAATCGATATCCCAGCCAGTTTTGAAAACGGCCCTTTTGAAATTGTGCCATTCTCTACGGGGACCCACACTTGCAATGCACACAGGCCCCTCAGAACAGGGGGCCTGTGGCATACACTCTGCACCAAAATGTATGTATACACAGTAAGTATGTATAAGAACCTCGGCTCATATGCTTTTTTTTTTATTTGCTATGTGTGGGGGA
>WWET01001209.1:281700-295068 GCA_011038615.1 Limnodynastes dumerilii
GAGGGAAGGAGTGAGGGCTTAGCGGTAGTACGCTCGTGTGCGAGCGTATTACCTATTGCTTACGCCGGCTGAAGTTAGGGTTGCCTTCAGCCGGCGTAAGCAATGAGTAATATGCCCGCACAGGGGGAGTGTCGGGGAGAGTGGACGCCGATACGCTGTGCTTTAGTAAGCACAGCACATCGGTGTAGGTCTGGATCAGGCCCCTTGACACAAAAGGTATCAAACACCTTCCTTTTGGAGTTATTTAATTTATATATTCAGAACTGCTTTCACAGCTTTTTTCCAGCATTAGGCTATATCTTTCCTGACAGTATTACCCCTCTATGGTAATTGCAATTTTGTTTTAAAGTTTCTCCTGTTTTTAATATTTGTCATATACATTAAAACGTTAAAGTTAATTTTCTTTTGTTAATGCTTTCTCATTGATAACAGCAATGTCTAGGCATGTCTCTGCTAAATGTCTTACAGCTAAGTATAGCAGAAATCAGAATAAATATGCCCCAATTATACAACAATTCACAAGGTTAAGACCGTAAATAATATGATGCATTAGCAATGAACAGCATGTGCTGACAGATCATAGCAGATCACAGTGCACTATAAAGAAGTTATCAGGAGTCCAGCACTATGCAAGAAGTTTCCTAGATTTATTTATGTGATTTTTTTCTTCAGAGTAACTTCATAACTGCTACCTCTGAGAAAGAACTACGACTGTTCTTTGTGAATTGCCCTGGCCATTATTATAAATAGAAAACTTGGCATAATCTGGATGTTGGCTGTCATCAGTAAAATAATTATTGCAGATGGATAACAAGCTCAGAGATAACACTAGCCAGGCAAAAATGGAAGTTTTTACATAGATAAGTGAACGAGTATAAAAAAGGAAATGCATTTAAAGCAACATGGAAGTCACAGAGAGATGAACATACATCTGTCTCCAGCCCTGTGATGAGGGCACCCTGGCGGGGAAGGGGTTAAAGGGCAGGTAAACGAAGGAGAAGGGTTACCTATAAACTGCAGTTTAGCAGCTCGCTACCCCCGCCCACTCCTGAGAGTCAGAGAAAGGAGATAACACACAGTAGATTCCGGGGAAGGGGAAGCACAGGAGCTCTTATAAAGATCCAGACTGGGAGGTGACAGCAGAACGCAGGACTGAAGCTTCGAGCAGTGCGTCTGGCTGGGACAAGCAGTGTGTAGGCATCAGCGCAGCACAGGATAACTAACCATCATGTATGCCAATGGAAAGGTGGCACTGGTCACAGGGGCAGCACAGGGAATTGGGAGAGCCATGGTGGAGGAACTTCTGCACAAAGGAGCTGCGGTAAGTAGCAGCCTGATATAATACAAACAACTGCTGATTTCAATATGTTTTGTGGTTTTGTATTGTTTTTGTTGCTATATAAATTTATAAATTAGATTTGTATTTTTATTGAATATATATATATATATATATATATCTCAACATCAATGATTAATTATATATAAAACAACCTTGTCTTATACTACTCAGTGGCGCTTCAGCAGTATGCTGAGACTTGTAGTTCCACGACAGTGAGAAAGACAGATGTCCCTTTTCTTTTTACACTGGTTAAAGCATTATCCACAACAATATTGTTATAAAATGAAGTCCCATGTCTTGTGTTTTTTGCTGATCCTTTGTTGAACACACCAGTAACAGCAGTTTGTGTACTCTCAGCATGCAGATACTATAGTATCATACTGTATTTACAATGCATTCAGTTCAATCATTCATTCTTATTATTATTAACATTTATTTATAAGGTATCCGCAGTGCCGTACAAAGGCAATAGTTACATATACAACACAGTTAACAGAAAAGGTACAAGTTTAAATAAATAAGGAATACAATACAAGTACAATGCAAAAGTAAAATACTGTACAAAAATAGCAGAACAATATGTATGGAGAATAAAGATGTAAGATAAGTGTGTAGAAGGAGATGAATTCTCAATACTTAATCTATATTAGTCATTCAAACCGTTGCTTCAGATGTGTATTGTATTTTAAAATGCATCATTTTAATTAGATTTTAACAATAGGAATTACATTTACCGCTGTTGCATTAAAGATGTAATATGCAGCTTTGTTATGAAACTGAGCCAAAATAATATGTTTGAAAGGAAAGGTGCATAACGGGGAAAGCCTTTAAGACTTTTCTTTTAGTGGTAGATAAACTACTTGGCGATTGACAGAGGTATCTGTTTACTGTAACAAAGGGAAGAGCACAAATACAAAGAAACCAGGGAGCCATGGAATCCAGAGATTCAACAAATGGAGAATAGTTTAACTTTATTTTACTTCTCCAATTCGCCTGTCAGCTCAGGAGGGAGAGGCTGTTTTGAAATATAAGGCTTCTCTGCTCCTGGCAACCTTCTTCTCCAGTAATGTCAGTGTCATTGAGGAAAGAGCTCACCAGGGATTGCAGGACAGGTAAGTATTTCTAATAAATGAAGCTACATAGAAGATCCGCAATTTAAATCTTATGTGGCTTATATATCTTATCTTATAATCTTAGATGTTACTTATGTATCTTAAGTAAACCATGTATCAGCTTTCACTGTCTGGAATGCAGGGTGATCCTTGAATAGCAAGCATCCAAAATGTGCTCTTAGTGTCTTAGGGGTCCATCCAGACTTAAGTAAGTGCTTGAACTTAGTTACTCCTGGGCTATACCATGTTGATTGCAGGGGGAGTCAAGTTAATTGTATTCTCTGCATGCAGGGATATATCTTTGAATTGCTTACTGCACACAGATACTGACCAGCTTTACTATCACACTGTTATTTAGACTTGGGATAGGAAACATCACCTCTCAACACTAATACTGTTTGCAACAGATAAAATATGACTCCCCTGCAATCAACATGGTTTAGCCCAGAAGTAACTAAGTTCAAGCACTTACATAAGTCTGGATCCAGCCCTTAGTAACTGTAGTGTAAGCACTTTATTCTGTGCAGTATGCCCAATGCCTGGGACCCAGCAAGTATCATTTTGCAGCATATGCTTTTCTGAGTTGGAAATGGAACAGTGGCTGTAGTATGCTTGGTCATAAGGTAAAAGATAAGAACTTCACCATATTTTTGCCTGAAGTAGTCATCTTCTGCATCACTGACCTCCTCTGGTCAGAAGATGATGTTCTCTACATAGGGAGGTAATACAGCACTGCCTAAGATTAAGGCTGGCATTTAAAGCTTTCCATACTATACATAAATGACGATGGACTGGATCCAGATGTAATCACGTCAGGGACTTACACATGTAATTTGCATAAGTCCCCTGACAAGTGACATCAGTTTATGCGCATGCCAGATGACACTCTAGCGTACCTGCTGACGTACAGAACTAAGATCCTTCATTTACACCTGTCGTTTCCCCACCATAGAGGCAGGGATAGGCAATTAAATGAAATGAGGAAGAGGAATGACAGTTACGCAATGAACGCATACATTACAGTTAAGGTAGGGACCTGGACACGTATTAATTAGCAGCTAATTACTTTACTCAGGATGATGCAGCTGTTGCATCAGACATTGGTTGTGTGTTAAAACTGGTGGCTTTTGTGGTTTCAATTCATTGGAAAGTGATGATGAACCTACTAAGGTTCTAACTGACTAAACCTACTTAATACTTTACTTATTAATTAGTATTCTGCTTCAGTGGTGGTATGGATATTTAGTGGTGATATGGATATTTAGTGGTGGTATGGATATTTAGTGGTAGTATGGATATTTAGTGGTGGTATGGATATTTAGTGGTGATATGGATATTTAGTGGTGATATGGATATTTAGTGGTGATATGGATATTTAGTGGTTGTATGGATATTTAGTGGTGATATGGATATTTGGTGGTGATATGGATATTTAGTGGTGGTATGGATATTTAGTGGTGATATGGATATTTAGTGGTGGTATGGATATTTAGTGGTGGTATGCATATTTAGTGGTGTTATGGATATTTAGTGGTGATATGGATATTTAGTGGTGGTATGGATATTTAGTGGTGGTATGGATATTTAGTGGTGGTATGGATATTTAGTGGTGATATGGATATTTAGTGGTGATATGGATATTTAGTGGTGATATGGATATTTAGTGGTGATATGGATATTTAGTGGTGATATGGATATTTAGTGGTGATATGGATATTTAGTGGTGATATGGATATTTAGTGGTGATATGGATATTTAGTGGTGATATGGATATTTAGTGGTGATATGGATATTTAGTGGTGATATGGATATTTAGTGGTGATATGGATATTTAGTGGTGGTATGGATATTCGATATGATGCCACCGTATACCCCCCAGTAGGAGAAGGGGTGATATGATACCACCTTATAACCCCCATTGGGAGAAGTGGCAATATGATACCACCGTATACCCCCCAGTGGGAGAAGTGATGATATGATACCACCGTATACCCCCCAGTGGGAGAAGTGGTGACATGATACCACCATATACCCCCCCAGTGGGAAAAGTGGTGGCATGATACCACCGTATGCCTTCCCAGTGGGAGAAGTGGCGATATGATACCACCATATACCCCCCCAGTGGGAGAAGTGGCAATATGATGCCACCGTATACCCCCCAGTGGGAGAAGTGGCGATATGATACCACCGTATACCCCCTCACTTCTAACTATTTCTGGATTTTTTTATGGAATTAGTTATCCATCAATTAATTTCAATCAACCAACAATTTCATTTCACTTTTTTGTTCTGGATGGTCAGAGGTTCGCACTTTATGGTCCCTAAAATTTATCAGGATTCTTATCACTGCCTGAAATATTTTGAGCGTTGTTGACGTGAACAAATTTTCTTGTTTGTTTTGATCTCTGTGTTCTATATTTTCCTTCTTTGATTCTATCTTTTTCATGTCTCTTGCTTCCTTGTCTGCCTACATTTTCTGAACAGTTACCCAGGGGAGTATCAAAAATGGGTCTTGCTGGTTTTTTTACTCACACCAAGAGAAAATGGTTATAACAAATCAAATTAGCCAACAATAAATACCTACCATTAGTCATCTGCTTGTCCTCCTATGTAGAGTGTTAATGTATCAGAGTATATGAAATACCATTTTATCTTTAAGAATTATGGTCATTTTTGTTGAGGGAAATAAAATTTATCTTGTTAACACATCTGGAAAGATGAAAGACTTTGAGCCCTTAAGGCAAAAACAAGCTGCAGGGAGGAATGCAAAGCAAACATTCTGATAGTTGTGATGAAATACAAAAACAACACACAATAAACTGGAGAAAAAGAACAACCAAAATGACATCAGCACAAGTTATAGTGTAAATAACATTTCTAGCCCAAAACAAGCATATATATGTTTTTTTAAATCAGTATAACTTCCCAAAAGTACAGGTGAGACAGTCCAAGTTCTATCCCAATTATCATAGAATTATTTTGTGTAAAATACAACTGAGGCTCGTGTGGGCAGGAAGAATTGTGGGCTTTCCTTTGTAGACATTACCTGTTACAGGGCAAATACTCGCTGATGAGAATCTGTGCTCTTTCTTTTTTCTCCCGTTTTGCAATGAAGTTTTCATTAGGCCAATTCTTTACATTGAAGGGACAGTCCAATTGTTTGGCGGCATACTCTGAGAATGTGCATGTGTGTAGCCGAGAACTGTAGCTATAAATTTTAGTGGCAGGGGCGAAAAGGAAAAATGGCGCCCCCAACCATGAATTAGTAACCTGTTTAACCCAATAAATTAACTTATCTGTGCCCCACTTTACGCTGGGTGTGTATGTGCCAGATCTGAGTGTTATTGAGTTCATGCTTCCAAAAGTTGTAGTTGCCAGTGAATTGAATGCATTATACACTGCAGTAGCCTTAGACCAGTATACAATGCAACAAGTGATGAGTGTGCAGTGTACAGTTTGATCAATTATAATCTCCTCCCTAATTTTTCATTACCTGCTTCTCTTGCTCTACCAGTTTAGTCCAGTGGGATCTATTATCAGATTATATGTCTGAAAACATGGAAAAGGAAGTTTAAACAGGATGCTAAGGTTAGGGTTAGGGTAAAGGTTGGGGTAACAATTATACTCACCATTCGGCACAGCATCTTCTTTCTTTCATTGATCGATTGCTTCTCCTCTGCGAGGCAGAAGCAATCAATTTCCCAGCCAGTTCAAAAAAGCGCCGTTTGCAGCATTGACCCACACCCTATATGCCCATATTTATCAGAAATGTTCTTCTGGTTTTTTCATTCCAAAGTCCTTACTGACATAGAACAACCAGCTGTGTTCCCCAGTCTATTGAAATAGATTACAAGAGCTTCAATCAGTTCACATTATAGATTTAGAGGTGGTTGAATTCATAAATATAGTTATTTTCTTAACTTTTTGCTATAATTTTCTGTACTATTTGTTTGTAACAAAATGTATAAACATATATCAGGAACACTATAAATAGATAAAGATGTTTTGAGGCTGAAGAATGTTACTTGTAGTGCCAGCAATTTTTATTAGGTAGGAGTTTATTAGAACAGATGAGTGTACATGCTTCTAGCATCAATATTTTTAAGGAAATGCAGGTGTTGGTGGAACGCTTCCAAGATTCTCTTCCGTCTCTGTCTGTGCAACATAATAAAAGTAAATCAAATGAGGGAGCTTATATCTGAATTTACATAAGGCCATTAACTCACAAGGGTATTAAAGCAGTGTTACTGACTTTATGAAATCATTTTTCTGGAAAAATCTGTTGATTATGTTGCTTTAAAATTTGTTTAGGTTTAAAAAAACAAAACAAAAAAAAACTGACTAGCATCTGAATCAAAAGGATTTTTTGCTTTGCTTATTGGTTACACTTTCAGTATTATGTGTACTTGTTCTTCACCAAATGCGCTTTTCTCATTTGTTTAATTTTTGTATCATTTGCTTCAGTATAGCCGCTTCCCCCCACCCACTTTAATGTAAATTTTCAAGTACATATTTCGACGCCACCCATCCGTACATATGCCCCCAAGTGCAATTCACATGTCCGTGCCTAAAGCACTTACGTGCGTATATTCAACGTAACTTACGTGTTTGGGGGGAGGGGAGGCAGGAGAGGAAAGGGAGAAGGACAGGAGGTGGTAGTCAGAGAGAGGAAAACGAGAGATGGAGAAGTCAGTCAGAGTGCAGCAGTGGGTGAAGACTAGGTAAAGGGAATGGCCCTGTATGTGGATAGGGGAGGTGGTCCATTGAGTCAAGCCAAAGGATGAGGAAATAGATAGCAGTTTAGAGGTGCTGGAGTGGTAGGGGTTATCAACGGGGATGGAATATGTAGATGTGGAATATTGAAATATGTTCCAATGGGTGTGGGTCCCTGCATAGAATGGCCATATTTCGATAGGGCCGTTCTCTCCCAACCAGTTCCGAACTGGCTGGGATATTGATTGCTTATGCCTTGATGAGGCATAGCAATCGATCCCTGGAGCACCGAACATGATGCTCTGAAAGGTAAGTGTAAAATCTACTCCAACTCTTTCCCTAATTCTAACCCTAACCCTCCCCTTCCATTACCCTAACCCTCCCTTCACTGCAGCCTGACCCTAACCCTCCCTTCTCTATAGTCTAACCTTAAGACCTCCTTCCCTGATCCTGACCCTAACCTTCCCCTTCTATGGCCCTAACCCTAACCCACCCCAAGACTAAAAGTCCCAAGAAAGGTCACTCAGCTCACCGGAGCTAGTGGAGGGTCTGTAGCGAAAATGAATGGGTGAGTATGCCAATCAGCATACTCACTCATTCATAAAAAAAAAAAAATCTAAAATGGCTGCCATTCAAAATAGTGATATAATAGCGATATATTTGAAAAGGAACTTTTGGCGGTCTTTTTTTCTAAATGCAAACCATGGGACTGGGGACTCCCATTGGTTTCAATAGGGTATGACTGCCATGTACATAATTATGTGAGGCATTTGTTAAAGTGCAAAAGAAGTAAAATAAATGCAAAATGTACCACTGATCCCTAATTGTATGAAGTTTAGGTCATCTCCTAACTGATTAATTTTACTAATATGAACATGGTTCAATTTGTTCATTTTTTGTTCAATATTTAAAAGTGAAATAATTTCTTGGAAATTTTTAAAGTTTTTAAAAGCTACCTGGTCACAGTTGCCTGATAGTCACACCTGCCTGATAGTCAGGTCCAGTGGTATGCTTACAAGATGATGCTGTGCAGATTAGGGTGGCACAGTGCAGTCCTGAGCTTGGTCTCTGTGTACACTCTTTATCATTTTTTCTGGCTTAAGGATCATTTTGCCCGGAGCCAAGGAAGTGTGTACACTGCTCTATAAATGTTGTTGTTATTGTTATTATACTACCCACATGTATTGGCTTAATGTTTATTGTTTTGATGTTCAGTAATAATTCAGAAAGATGAGTGTTTGTGATAATTATTATTATTATTGTCATTTTAATATGTAATAAAACTATCACACTAAACAGACTATAACTAATAGCATATATAAAAAAGTAAATATTTAAAAGAAAAATGTTCAATATGTAGTAGTATTTTAATTACATGCAGTTTTTATACAAATATTTATGCCTGTTTGTTTTAGTAATGAGTACAGCAGTATTCCAATCACGCAATGTCACAATTGTTTGGAACATCCTCAGTAATGTATAATCTAACAAAATAATAGAATTAGTGCAAACTACTTCCAAACACATAATGATAACATTAAGGGTTCTGCATCAAAATCATTTGTATTATAGTTGCATACTTAGTTACCTATCTCACATATAAACAAAGCACAACAAAGTTATATAATATATAAAATGCAGGTTTATAGATACTACTCAGTGGGCAAATAAGTTACTACATGGTGACTGTAAAATGCTTTAACTTTTTCATGTACTTTTTTTTATATTATATTGTATTCTATTATGTTCTATGCTGTCCATCCCTACCTTGTATATCTGTACTGCATTTTGTACGGGGCTGTAGCGCCTTATAAATAAATGATAATAATAATGTTAAATACTGTTTGTCCAGCACAATGTATTTGATATTTTAGTGTTTTTTCAAAGGTAATTAAGTCATTCTAAAGAGGAGGGGAAATGTTAGAGGACAACATTTAATCACTGGGTGACAATGTAATGTGTTTTGACCCTATATATGCCTTTCTTGTGTAGCTGGCAATGGTGGACCAAAACTGCATAGCAGGTGAACAGTGTAAAGCCACTCTCGATGCGCAGTTTGGAAGTCACAGGACATTGTTTATCCAGTGTGATGTTACAGACCAAGAACAGCTGAAAGGTACAAATGTCTGTGGGGAGCATATTAACAGGAAATAATGTAGAAAGTAATAGTTGCTTATATATAAGTTCAATAATTGATGTATGCAAATATATAGTATATACATTGTATATAGTTTAAAAAATTGCCAAATGACTTTTTGAATAGATCTTTTGAAAGAACTTGATTTCTCAAGCAAATATCTTTGGCTATTCAAAACTAGAGGAAATAGATTTAATAATGGTTACCTTACTCTTTGTAAATGAAACTCACTATTATGTCACTTCCAGAATAAGGATGATAATAATATATTATTGTTAAAATGCTTTACTCCTGTGGTTGCAAATAAAAAACATAAAAGTATATTTTGGACAGGTCTTACAAATATTATATTAAAAATGTTCATGACAAAACAAACATGATCTATTTTAAGCCTGATCAGCTTGTGTAAACTACAAATCCCAGCATTCTATAAGAGCTTAGAAATAGCTGTTAGTTGGCAGAACAAAATGGGGAAGTTTAACAATACCTGGAGTATCACAGGTTACCCAGACATAGTTTACTTAGCTAGTCATTTATTATTACATGCAAAGACAGACAGTATTTATCATTTATGCAAAAATAGCTTTGCATTTTCAAAACAAAGGGCCTTTGGAGTCTATTTTATAAGGGTAGGGGGGTGAGAGAGAGAGAGAGAGAGAGAGAGAGAGAGAGAAACAAAAACCTGCTGTCTTCTTATTTTGACTCTCTCCCTGCTGTGCGATATTCACCATAAGCAAGGTTCTAGGATCACTGATTCTGGCAGATGGCATTTTAGTGAAATTCAGTGAACAAAAAGAGATTAACTGAGAGATTAACATTTTCTTCATTATAATCTCATGTACTAAGGGTAGTACTTACCTTTAATCTGGCCCCCCCATTGATGAAAGCAGTTTGAATCTAATTCTCTTTGGGCCAGATCCAGAGCTAGGCTGACCCGGCGTAATTACCCACTGTTACGCCGGCTGAAGGCTACCTTAACTTCAGCCGGCGTAACAGTAGGAAATTATGCCGGCCACAGGGTCGTAACTGGCCTAACTCGCCCTCCCTCCCTCATTTACTTTCCTTCCCCCGCCTTCCTTCCGCAACGGAACGCCCCCTCACATATGGCTGCCGTAACTAGTGCAGCGGCCGTAGATCTGGATCAGCCCCTTTGTCACTGCTGGAGAAAAAACATTCACTTAAGAGGAGAAGTGATAATAAATTGCAAAGCTACATTCATTTGTAACCTGGGTTCTCCATCATTTTTAATTAATAGACTTTATGTCTTTCACATTACAACATACTTGGGTCGAAAACTGGCTGGAGAATAGAGAGTTGTGATAAATGAAGCATTTTCTTATTGGTCAAAAGTTTTAAGTGGTGTACCTCATGGTTCCATGGTGGGATCACTTCTTTTTAAAATATTTATTAATGGCCTTGGTGATGGTTTAGAGAGCATAGTTGAGCATAGTTTACATTTTTACAGATGACATAAATTAGGCAAGGTAATAAAATCAGAGCAAGATGTAGTTTCTCTATAGAGGGTCTTAATTAAACGGTAGGATTGAGTGGCCAAATGGAACATGAGGTTTAACATAGATAAACGTAAGGTCATTCATTTAGGGATCAAAAACAAATATGCAATCTATAAAATAAATGGGATATCTACAGGTGAATGTTTAATAGAGAAGGATTTGGGAGTGCTCGTAGACAATAGACTTAGCAATAGTGCTCAACATCAAGCAGCAGTTGCAAGGTTAAACAAAGTGTTAGCATGTATAAAAAAGGGCATTGATGCAATAAAAGATAGTGTAATTTTCCCACTATATAAATTGTTGATAAGGCCATATTCAAGGATAATTGAATTGGGCCCTAAGGGTCAATACAGAGATCTTTCATGGGAACTCTTTACCCCAAGGACTGTACACAGGACAGATTGCCACCTAAGGTTAGAAGAGAAAAGGTTTCACAACCAGCAAAGGAAAGGGTTCTTTACAATAAGGGCAGTCTTCATATTCACTGCCAGAGAAGGTTGTGATTAATTAATTAATTGATATGTTTAAGAAAGGGTCAGGCAAAGGGTTAGACAAATTTAGTTGAAAAGGGTATTCAGGGTTATGAATTATTAAATGAAGGATATTAGTGGATCCAGGGAGAAATAGGACTCTTATCTTGGGTCAGGCAGTTGCTTCATCAACCATGTTACTATGTATATTTGTATTTCATTTATATAATTATTGCATTATGATTGCGTATAAGCCTTGTGTAAATGAAAGTTGAAATATGTTTTTCAATGTACTATATTTTAGATGCATTTCAAAAGACAGTGGAACATTTTGGAAGGTTGGACATACTGGTGAACAATGCTGGAGTAAATAATGAAAAAGACTGGGAGAAAACCATAGAAGTTAATTTGGTAAGTGTTTAGAAGTTTGTTTATTCATTATGATAAGTGACCCACAGGAATTATTAGGGTCTGTCTACTACGAGTTTGGGTCCCCGTTTCAAACGGCCCTATTTTGAGAGGGCCATTCGCTCCCAGCCAATTCCGAACTGGCTAAGATATCGATTGCTTATGCCTCGATGAGGCATAAGCAATCGATCCCCAGAGCACCGAGCAGGGTTCTCCGAAAGGTAAGTGATTATGCTATCCCCAACCCACTCTCTAACTCTAAATCTCCCCTCCTGCAGCCAAACCCTAAGTCTCTTCTCCCCAGCAGCCTAACCCTAAGTCATTCCCCCCCACTGCCTAATCCTAAGTCTTCCTCCCCGCAGCCTAACCATAACCTTCCCCACCAGCAGCCTAACCCTAAGTCCCCATTTCCGAAAGTGAATGGTTGAGTATGCGAATCGCATACTCACCCATTCATAAAAAAAAATCATAGGGCTGTGATGGACAGACAAGAACTAGGACCTGCCTTAACTTTCCGACTGCAGCACACAAAAAATGATGGCAGTATGGAAGTCTGGTTCAGTACGTCTATCGTGTACATTGTAATAAGAAACCCCATCCATAGCCAATCACAAGCCGGCCTCTCTGCTGTCTCAATCTTCTTAGGTCTAGAGGGTTTAGCAATGCATTATAAATGGGTAGCCCAGGTGTGTGCGTATGAGTGGAACAGAAAACTGCCACTTTCCAATCTAAGCACATGGAAAAGATGGGGAGTTGGGTCTCTGGATCTAGTCTGATGCTTTATTGAAGCCCTAGGGATTTTTGGTACCTGAAACATGGCTAACTCTTACAACAAAAATGAAAAATAAAAATGAAATTAACAGCAATGTTCCAGGTACCTTAATACCATGAAGATAGAGAACCGGATCCAGACCCTAGTGATTGGAAAGCACACGCATCTTGCACATGCGTCACATTCTCAGTACAATTCAGTTCTGTATTAAGATTGATTTCATTGATTGGCAGGATGTGGATGCTCAAGTGGGATAGGAGAGATATATGAATAGTATAGTGATTGCATGTTAGTAAGCTTACTGTCTAGCAGGTTTGTTACAGACACTGGTGAAACTTATCCATACCTCTGCTTGACACCTAATTTACGCACGCAATCAATGCGCTAGACAGATATTACGTAACGAATCTCTAGGTGTTAGGAAATTAGTTCCGTAAGCCTGGAGATCCGTCTCACATGGCGGCGCATACAACTCCATAAGGTGGGTGCAGGAAGCATTTAAATTGTACAGTAGGGGTGTATTTTAGTGTTTCTCTTGCGGATCAGTGGCCGTAAGGCAGCATAAGTCATGTAGAGTCCCATGAGAGAGGATAGTGACAGGGGAGCCCATTTCTCTTCCATGCGGACAACCAGACCTGCCAGAATTTGCAGTATGTAAACAAAATATAACAATCTCTGAAAATAAAACCATAAGGGGAGGAAGCATTTAAATTGTACAGTAGGGGTGTATTTTAGTGTTTCTCTTGCGGATCAGTGGCCGTAAGGCAGCATAAGTCATGTAGAGTCCCATGAGAGAGGATAGTGACATGACAGGCCATTCCCCTTCCATGCGGACAACCAGACCTGCCAGAATTTGCAGTATGTAAACAAAATATAACAATCTCTGAAAATAAACATTTAGCA
>WWET01001209.1:297089-314447 GCA_011038615.1 Limnodynastes dumerilii
AGATTGCGTATATGCGGTCTAAAAGACCGCATATACGCAATCTACGTATCGAAACGATACGCAGATGACATAGAATAGCTACTACGCATGCGCAGTAGCTACTGCTTATTGAACTACGTCCGTCTATGGAAGACGGACGTAGTTCTGGATCCGGCCATATGCTTATGCAAGGTACATAATTATTACAAATAATAATTTTAAAGATTACTTTCCAGGCAGGCATACTCTCAACATATTGTACCACACCAAAACACAGTGGGGTTGATCCAGAGTTTGGGAGTACACAGATGGAACTGTACACCTGGGAAACCCCATTTTTGGACTGCAGGGGAGACAAATTTTAACTATGAACACAGAATTTGTTTAGAGGTCAAGTTTACTATCTCATCAGATCACTCGTTAGTTCTACGTTATACGTTAGTTCTATGTGCAAAAGCAAAGTATTTTACATGAATGCAAAATAGTTCAAGTTACATGGTTTTGCTTAAGTGTACACTTGCACCAATTTAAAAAGGTGCAAGTATATAAATGCATAAAGGTATAAATGCAGTTTTCGATTAGCCCCTGCATTATTATTTGGGTTGTTTTCCTGAAAGTCCCGGGAAAGCCTGCAAATCTCCTGCAAATCCCACCCCGTCACTATTGTAATCCTAGAGTAACTAGGAATGGGCGGGACTTGATGTCACCTTCAGCCCCACCCACACCCTGGAACAGTAGTGATTATAGTAGCGATTGACAAGAGGAGGGGCTTAATGGTGTGATTTGCACAGGGTTGCCGACACTCCCGGAATGTACGGGAGACTCCTGAAATTCCCGGGAGAGCCTGCAAATCTCCCGCAAGGGACTTGAGGCTCATGGTTTCCCACTACCTGGCAACACTAGTATACTAGTGTATTTAGAAACAGGGAGGGACTTGATGATGCAAATTGCATCATCAAGCCCCACCTCCAACCCTGTTAAACAAAAAAAAAGTCTAATTAATAGTCAAGGGGCAGGGCATAATAATGCGATTTGCGTAAATCGCATTGTCAAGCTCAGTCCCCTGTATGCATCTATAGCTTCCCTCTGGGAGATCCCAGAGGGAAGCCATAGATTTGAAGCTTTTAAAAATCGGCAACCCTGGATTTGCATAAATTGCATCTTGAAACCCCATACCAGAATCTAATTCTTCCATCCGAGATATCCTGAAGTAAAGAAATAAAGAGCACTGTCCACTTTTATTATCTGTGTTTGCTGCTTTCCGAAATTTAAACGATATAAAAGAAAAAACTCAGCACTGGATGGTATTCAGCATTTGTTAATCACATGCTTGTTTTTCAGATTTCGGTTATCAGAGGGACCTATATTGGCTTAGAAATTATGAGCAAAAAGAATGGAGGGCAAGGTGGTGTCATAATTAACATATCATCTCTGGCAGGTAAGATACTGATGAGTCTAATTAGCAATCACTATCTATTTGATAAGCTGTGGTTTCTTTATCCATATAAAATCACAACTCGTGAACAATGAATGAAAGGGAAATGTGTGTGATGCTTGACTTCTCGGCAGCAGTTAGAGAACTTAACTTCTTTTTGTTAATCCATTTTGTTACTCATTGCCTGAAGTAATATTATTGGCAGACCAGTGCTGGTTATATTAGATCGTTAGGAGCTCTGGCTTCTTAGGTGCATAATTTACCAATTGTAACTACTGCGCATGTACAGTAGTACATTTAGGCAAAGTACGTACCAGCTAGGTATGTAGATTGCCTCCATGCGGTCTTTAAAGAGTTTTTAGAGTAGTTTAGTTAGAAAGGAGCGTGCTATTGCCGCCTCAGGGAGTGTTTATTTAGAAGTGGGAGGGAGAGGGATTTAGATTAGCCGGAGAGGGCGGGGAAAGGCATTGCCCGTGCGTAGTTTCCTGGTAAGATAAAAAGGTTCCGTCCGCAGCTAACTCACTCTTAGTTGTGAATACAGTCCTTTATTTGTTGGTAGTAATAGGAGGACAATTGGGGAGTAAGCATTGATGAGTACCTTGACCAGTGAGCTTTATTAAATAGAGTAAAACTCTATGATCCCCCCTTGTGTTTATTAGATCTTACTTTGGAATACGAATTCTAAATTTGGTGAAATATACAGTATGATGAACCTGTTTTATTAGTTACATAAAAGTATTGAAACATCGTCTGCTTTTACTGACATCACAACATAAAATTGTAATACTAGATAATAAATGTCCTGATGTGCTTCATATTATATAACTGAGTGGCTGAGAAGCCAGGATGCTGCATTTGAAATGTAGATGAAAGCAGGATTCTATATTGAGTTTGCACTTTGTAATATGTAATGTTTCCAGAACTATCCTCAGTTCAACTTTAACTAAGCACAGCACTTGTAGGTAAAGGAGATGACATACTATGTACAGCATTGGAATAGTTCCAGGTGTCACTTTTAAACACAGGGTGTTCTTGGATTACAATATTGTGCATGTTTCAAAGGTCATTTTAAGTCAAATAGCACGTGTTTGCCACTCACTTTAATGACGTGATTATACGATTGCATTGAGTAAAACCCATTAGAGTCAACACAAGTAAATGTCGTGGTATATTGATGCTAGGACTCAGAGAGACAATTTGACATCACATGTGGGTAACGTATTTCTGAATATTTATTCTCATGATTAAGTTCCTAGTGACATTGGACTGGTTCCAGACTTCTGACTTTCAACCCTTTTCTGTTTAGATTAATGGTATATTGCCCGTTTGACCCAATTAGTACATAATCCACTCTACCCAGACAAATGACACTTCCGGCAGGTTCTAAAGGGCGGTGGTGGTTTGTGTTCACAAATGGGCGGGACCTAGCATTACAATGCGCAGTATAAGTGTTAATGGACTGCATAACAATCCAAACATCCGACCAAATGCTGTTCTAAGTTTGCAGAATTGGGGAAACAAGTCCATGCGTGCAAGGGGAGTGGTTAGCACAGGGATGTGATAGAGGATCTACAAACACAGCAAAATCAGATCTTTAAATTCATGATTTGATTATCTAATGCCAGGAGTAAAAAGGAAAAATGGTGCCCCCTGACCCAGAATTCCAAGCCAATTTAACCATAATTATGAACTTACTGGTGCCCCCTTAAGATTTGCGTCCTGTGCGGCTGCCTATATTACACACCCCTAGTTACGGCCCTGACTGAACTTATGCATGCTATACTTTTTCTAAATCTATAGATGTAAAGGAATGAAAGTCTTAAATATGGAATATTAAGATTAAGATTCCTTTATTTTGTCATTGTAAAATGGAAAATCTTTCTATCTATCCAAATTGAAACCTGAAACTGAATGCTTAAAAATATCCAAATATATCAACAACTGCTATCTATTTGGATATTTATTTTCCAATTCTCTGTCCAAATATATCAACAACTGCTATCTATTTGGATATTTATTTTCCAATTCTCTGTAGATGCCATGGTATATCATAAATACAAGGAACAAAAGAGGTCTAGCGGTCCAAACATACATTAAATACCACTATGTGTCAGCACATAAATAAAAAGGAGGTTTAGTTCACAATATAGCTATATTGGGTTAAGCTCACCTGCCCAGCGTCAAGGCACCTCCTGTAGGTGTGTCCCTATCCATTTGCTATATGTGTACACAGTATATCATAAATGAGAGAATGCAGAATATGTTTAACTGCAGTATTTAAAGAATTTATAGTTTTTAAACAATGTTAAATATTCCATAATTTGACATCTAGTTTACATAAATATGAGATGGGTTTGTCCAAAAGTTGGTGTTTCAGAGCAAAGCAGGAAGGAGCTTAGGTAGCCATGGCGTAATTAATCCTTTAGCTATACTGAAGGCCTATATATTATGTTGGTGAAGGAAAGGCCAATCTAGAATTTAAAAAAATGTAAGTTTGTCTGAGTTATGTTTTTATAGCATATAACTGACTGGTGTATTTTACAAACAAAGTTTTCTACAGAATAATACACGTGTAAATTATTAGGGATTGGGGACTGTGTAGAGAGAGTGAGAGAGAGAGTGAAAGAGAGAGAGAGAGAGAGAGAGAGAGAGAGAGAGAGAGAGAGAGAGAGAGAGAGAGAGAGTGTTTTTGTAGAGTATGGCAGATTAGGTTATAAGTTATATTTATTGCAAGTTAATAGGTGTTGCTTAATAAACAGCAGTATCATCAAGACACACCCTGTGCTGACATTTTGCTTGTTAATGCTTTTTAAATTATTATAGCAAATAATGACTTCCCTGTTCTGTATAATTGTAATGAAATATGATACAACCTTTAAAGTAGCTCTTGAAAAGCCACAGTGTTCAAGCCTTGAGTATGTTGCTTATGTATGTTATCAGCTTGAAACAACACTTCCTAAATCAAGCCCCCAGTGCAATAGCCTTTCCTTCCTCACAAATGTTATAGTTTGGAAAATTACATCTTATCTTCACCTATTGCTGGAGTGTACTTTAAAGATACTATTGCAGAATTAGTAAATGCAGAGAACTCCAGTATATTTAACTGAAACTACTAAATTGAATTTCCCTGCAATATATTTTAGTTAAGAAATGTTCAAATTATATAATCCAGGATTCAAGGTTATCTTAAACGATCTCCCTATTTAAGTAATCCAGTTGTACCTCTGTGACCTAAAAGCATGTCTCGGTAACACGATATTGATTGAGATTATATTTATTATCTTTATCACAGGCCTCACACCTGCTGCCTACCAACCAGTGTACTCTGCTTCCAAGCATGGGGTAATTGGATTCACAAGATCAATGGCTGTGAGTATAAGGCACACTATAAATGATCATTCATGATAGCAGATTCTTAATTGGACTGTTTTATGTATTCATTCTTTACTGTATTTTATGTCAACATTTCCGAGTGTCATTTGTGTTTTTGCTTTTGCTGTGTTGTTTGACATGCATATGTCTATATGCTTATAATTATGAGAACTACTGCACTAACATTTATCCTTGTCACATAGCTTTGTGACAGAACAGGTAATTACTAATTAGATTAATGCTAGATTGATGCCCCATTCACATTCCCAAAACACACACACCCACACCAAAAAAGGGGGTATGGATTAATTGATTGGGATTAGAATTAGATGGCTTTAAAGTATTGGGGTATAGCATGGTGGCCATGGTAGATGGGGTGTCAGTGAACAGAACAACTAAAGGAAAACAGCCATTTTCCAAAGGTGCATTCTCTATACTAGCTATCTAAACCAATGGCACCCAAACTCCTTTACTTGCACACTCGCCAAGCAAAGGAGGCAGACCAGGACCCGCCACAACCTAACTTATGATGGAGGGAGTGCCACTAACTGGTAAGTTACCTGACACCCCACCACTACCACTAATCTACATAAGGAAAAATATCCTAAATAACATAATTAAGACACAAGGCAGGGAGGTAAATTGACAATCATAGAGGCAGAACTACTGGTAAGTAAACATTTTATATACAATATAACCACACCCCAATTTACCCCAAAACCAACTCAACTATCTCTGTTATTTGAGTCATTCATCTTCAGAAAACATTGACTTTAACATCCTAATTTATATGAAATGAACTAGTCCTGAATGCAAAAATGAATGTGTCCTGAATGCCGTAAATCTGGACACAAGTATTCTTGTTTAGAACGCAAATGTTTATGTTAAAACATTGCATCTGCAGCAGGTCCTGAGGTACACAATAAACAACCTATTACAGCCACTTTTGTTTAAATTTCAACCTGTCACCCCTATTAACTTCTTTATTAATATGGAGAAGACCTATCATTCCAGTGACAAAGGGCTGAATCCAGACCTAGTGTTAAGTGCTTGAAGTTAGTAACTCTTGGGCTAAACCATGTTGATTGCAGGGGAGTCATATTTCATCTGTTGCAAACAGTATTAGAGTTGAGAAGTGATGTTTCCTATCCCAAGTCTAAATAACAGTGTGATAGTAAAGCTGGTCAGTATCTGTGTGCAGTAAGCATTTCAAAGATATATCCCTGCATGCAAAGAATACAATTAACTTGACTCCCCTGAAATCAACATGGTTTAGCCCAGGAGTAACTAAGTTCAAGCACTTAACTAAGTTTGGATCCAGCCCAAAATAACTAAAACCTGCAAGCCCTGTGCTGTATTGGTTAATACTCTTATGACTAATGGTTGCCTAGCACAAAGGGAAAACTTTGTGAATGACGTCAGAATTTTGCAAATAATAATGAAATAAAAATGACTTTGGGAACAATTTGTTCTGTGTTTGAAAGCTCCACCAGACATCAGTGTATTCTACGAGTAATGATTACATATTTTAGAAAATGAAAAACAAGGTACATCTAAAAGACAAGTTACCTAAATTAATTTACATGAATATATTAAACCAATAACAGCTGTTTATAATTATTTGTATAATTTGGCATTTAGAGGCAAAATATAGCAATATAGATAAAGTCACATATTTCAGCTGCTGCATTTATTATGTAAGTCTTTTCTATTGCTAGGTCTACTCCACAAGGCAGTGCTAGTTAAAGGTTACGTTCACGGCTATGAAAGTAAGATTTTCGAAATACAGACAGCCAACAGCTAATTGTCGGCTGCCTCTATTTAAAAAATCTGCCCAATTAGAAAGTTTTTATAATGAATGGGTAAGTCTGGCGAATTTATTTTATGCCAACCTACCCATTCTAGTAGCTTTCTGACACCTGGTGCAGCACCAGACGGACGACCCATTGTAGCACCCAACCGGACAGGTTAGTGTAGAAGGGAAGACTTAGGGTTAGGCTGCGGGAAGGAGATGCAGTGTAGATTGGGAGACTTAGGGTTAGGCTGCGGGAAGGAGATGCAGTGTAGATTGGGAGATTTAGGGTTAGGTCGCAGGAAGGAGATACAGTGTAGAAAGGAAGACTTAAGGTTAGGCTGCGGGAAGGAGATACAGTGTAGATTGGGAGACTTAGGGTTAGGTCGCAGGAAGGAGATGCAGTGTAGAAGGGCGTTCTCAGCGGCGAACCACACCCATTAATTAATCAGCCCTCATTTGTCTTCAAGATTTTCTGGTTTCAGTTCTTTCATATCAGAAATTTAACAAGAAGCAACACATTGGGCCTGATCCAGACCTCTGGGTGTGTTTCATATGTATGGAGGTCTGCAAGTTCGCAAATGAAAGGGAAGTGAACTCCCATCACTCCCCTCTCATGTACCATAAGTACTCTCCATGGATTTGCATCTGTCTGAATGAAGATCCGTGCAGAACTGCCCACTCACCCTCATCTGCATGCCTATCCCCGCCTCTCTTGCTGGGATTAGGCATGCAGATGCACAGGAACGCCCCATCAGATGGATCTCCCAGCATACAGAACTCAGATGTTCAGGATGTGGGCAGCCATCGTTCCCCTTTACCTCCACGCCCTGTATCAACTGCAACTCTGCACTCACTGTGGTTGCGCCACTGGTCTGTGCTATTCCCATCTGCTTTGGTTGTTTTCTAATGATTGACTACCAAGAATAATTTAAATATAAATAGCCATCTCAAACCCAGATATACACTGGGTATCTATGACCATAACAGAAACTCATAGATCACTGTTTAATTCCCCCCTCCCCTTCCTCAGACTGTAATTCTTCAAAGCTGCAGGGGTCTCTGGCATGGAGCCATTGCTGCTCTTCTTCATAGATGAAAAATATTTGTTTGCATTGGTGATTTTGATTAAGGGTCTGGATCCAGCCCACTGTTAAGTAGTTGGAGGAGAAAAGATGTGATATTTGAACTATTGTGTATCCTAAAAGACCTTACTCAAGGAATTGTATGATATTGTCTTGGTAAACAGAAGCTTCATAATGCATAAGGTGTTCATGGCACATCTTAGAGATGTTTCCTTTGTTTTTGCAGGCTCTGGCATCCATTGGAAATTATGGTGTAAGAATAAATACAGTATGTCCAGCATTTGTAGACACACCCCTTCTGGAATCCATTGACAAAGAAGAAAATATGGGAGTCTTTTATAAGTACAAGGATAACATAAAAGATATGATGAAATCATTTGGTGTTTTAGAGTAAGTATTAACATTTCAAGATCTTGATTATATTAGTTTCCCGATGACAATTAACTGCTAATTAATAAAAAGGTTTAAAAGTAGTGGTCCAAGTGGGAATTTAGACATATTATATATCCCCATCACCCCACTCTCCCCACATTACATATTATATATCCCCATCACCCCACTCTCCCCACATTACATATTATATATCCCCATCACCCCACTCTCCCCACATTACATATTATATATCCCCATCACCCCACTCTCCCCACATTACATATTATATATCCCCATCACCCCACTCTCCCCACATTACATATTATATATCCCCATCACCCCACTCTCCCCACATTACATATTATATATCCCCATCACCCCACTCTCCCCACATTACATATTATATATCCCCATCACCCCACTCTCCCCACATTACATATTATATATCCCCATCACCCCACTCTCCCCACATTACATATTATATATCCCCATCACCCCACTCTCCCCACATTACATATTATATATCCCCATCACCCCACTCTCCCCACATTACATATTATATATCCCCATCACCCCACTCTCCCCACATTACATATTATATATCCCCATCACCCCACTCTCCCCACATTACATATTATATATCCCCATCACCCCACTCTCCCCACATTACATATTATATATCCCCATCACCCCACTCTCCCCACATTACATATTATATATCCCCATCACCCCACTCTCCCCACATTACATATTATATATCCCCATCACCCCACTCTCCCCACATTACATATTATATATCCCCATCACCCCACTCTCCCCACATTACATATTATATATCCCCATCACCCCACTCTCCCCACATTACATATTATATATCCCCATCACCCCACTCTCCCCACATTACATATTATATATCCCCATCACCCCACTCTCCCCACATTACATATTATATATCCCCATCACCCCACTCTCCCCACATTACATATTATATATCCCCATCACCCCACTCTCCCCACATTACATATTATATATCCCCATCACCCCACTCTCCCCACATTACATATTATATATCCCCATCACCCCACTCTCCCCACATTACATATTATATATCCCCATCACCCCACTCTCCCCACATTACATATTATATATCCCCATCACCCCACTCTCCCCACATTACATATTATATATCCCCATCACCCCACTCTCCCCACATTACATATTATATATCCCCATCACCCCACTCTCCCCACATTACATATTATATATCCCCATCACCCCACTCTCCCCACATTACATATTATATATCCCCATCACCCCACTCTCCCCACATTACATATTATATATCCCCATCACCCCACTCTCCCCACATTACATATTATATATCCCCATCACCCCACTCTCCCCACATTACATATTATATATCCCCATCACCCCACTCTCCCCACATTACATATTATATATCCCCATCACCCCACTCTCCCCACATTACATATTATATATCCCCATCACCCCACTCTCCCCACATTACATATTATATATCCCCATCACCCCACTCTCCCCACATTACATATTATATATCCCCATCACCCCACTCTCCCCACATTACATATTATATATCCCCATCACCCCACTCTCCCCACATTACATATTATATATCCCCATCACCCCACTCTCCCCACATTACATATTATATATCCCCATCACCCCACTCTCCCCACATTACATATTATATATCCCCATCACCCCACTCTCCCCACATTACATATTATATATCCCCATCACCCCACTCTCCCCACATTACATATTATATATCCCCATCACCCCACTCTCCCCACATTACATATTATATATCCCCATCACCCCACTCTCCCCACATTACATATTATATATCCCCATCACCCCACTCTCCCCACATTACATATTATATATCCCCATCACCCCACTCTCCCCACATTACATATTATATATCCCCATCACCCCACTCTCCCCACATTACATATTATATATCCCCATCACCCCACTCTCCCCACATTACATATTATATATCCCCATCACCCCACTCTCCCCACATTACATATTATATATCCCCATCACCCCACTCTCCCCACATTACATATTATATATCCCCATCACCCCACTCTCCCCACATTACATATTATATATCCCCATCACCCCACTCTCCCCACATTACATATTATATATCCCCATCACCCCACTCTCCCCACATTACATATTATATATCCCCATCACCCCACTCTCCCCACATTACATATTATATATCCCCATCACCCCACTCTCCCCACATTACATATTATATATCCCCATCACCCCACTCTCCCCACATTACATATTATATATCCCCATCACCCCACTCTCCCCACATTACATATTATATATCCCCATCACCCCACTCTCCCCACATTACATATTATTATCCCCATCACACCCACTCTCCCCTCATTACATATTATATATCCCCATCACCCCACTCTCCCCACATTACATATTATATATCCCCATCACCCCACTCTCCCCACATTACATATTATATATCCCCATCACACCACTCTCCCCTCATTACATATTATATATCCCCATCACCCCAAATTACATATTATATATCCCTATCACCCCACTCTCCCCACATTACATATTATATGTCCCCATCACACCACTCTCCATGCATAACATGTCATACATCAGCAGTGACACTAATGCTCCTGCATTATATAAAACACCCCAGTCACACCTTTCTCCCCACATTACATATTATACCACCATAGTCACTTCACTTTCCCCAAATTACATAATATACCCCATCACACCACTCTCCCCATATTACGTATTACCCCACCCCCCCAAGCAACAAAAATTGGCTAGAATGAATGATTAACAATAATTATACATTTTCATTTTCATACAAATAATTATCCTGTAATGCAGTTAATTATTATTTCACACATTTAGGAATTCTAATTTACCACTTGTGTATTCATGCCTCGTGCACTCCCCGCTGTCAGTAGGAAATCTGGACACTTACGTGTCCAGATTCCTACCCTAACTTTTACGATCAGGTATGCTGCCTTACGGCCACATAGCTGATCGTAACAGCGCTTCCCCCGCCCTGTCCCCTAATTACCATGTCTATCTCCACCTTTACGGCGGAGATACGACATGCGTAATGGGGGGGAAGCCCCCTTTTCGTAATAGCCGGCATACGTAACGTACGCCAGCCCTTACGGTGTCATAAGAAGGTTGTGAGCATGCGCACAACCTTCAAAACGGGAATTTCGTACGACATGTGAGTAATTCCCCTGTCGGCCGGAGAACAGGATCTGGGCCAAATTCTCCAAACAAATCCTAATTAGATGAATGGCTACTTCCAGGAGGTTGCTGTAACATAGTGCACCCACAGATGTTCTAGTGGCATTGTATTATCTGCTGTTTAGTTGAGCTCAAACACTGCAAATGTAACATGAAGTAATATGTGTAACCACAAAAAGCCTTGCATAACCTTTATATCTGTGAGAGTCATCTAAGGTGAATCACTTCACCAAAAAAATGTCTTTCTAAAAGAATAATAGTTGAATGCAATTAAGTATTGAGGTGTAGCCATTAAAAAGGAGAACATGAAACTAATTACTGCACGTTAGTTTTGCCTAGAAATGCATTGCGAAAATAGCTTCTCTCTATAAAGTACTACAAGGCTACCAATTCAGTCTGTTTATTTATGGTAACAACTTGGATTGTTACCATTAATCATTGTTTATTGTATGCCCGCTGCGACAGTAGTGCAACTTGTTTTACATTATTTGTCACATATAACAATCGGGATTTCCTCCCAGGGGCCTCTTTTATATTTGATTGCCAGCTGGACAAAAACTTGCGAGTCGGTTAATTTTAGAACTCAGGGATTTAGTATAGTTTTGCATAAGAAAATGACCCTTCCTTCCACTAGAACAGCAATCCATTCCCCCCACACTAACCTGTCAGCGCAGTAGAAATGACAGCTTGTATGCACTGTCTCTATTTACCTAAAGAAGTACAAATTATATTTTTATAAATATAAACTTAAATAAAGTTGGATTTATCTTCAGTTTTGTTCAGTGTCACCAGTTTGTGTGAGTATATATAAACCATGCAGGGCCGTCATCGGGGCGAGACTACTGTCCCGGGCCTGCCGATACTTACCTAGCTCTGTAGCAGCAGGTATTGACGGAGTCCTACCACTGATACTTGCTGTTCAGAGCTATTTAGTAGCTGGCCAATGCGCAGTGAAGTTCTTCGTCATCGATGACGTCACATAGGGGCGGGGCCCCGAGGATGGGTCCTGGGCCCTGCATGTGATGTCGGCGGCCCTGAAATCATGCAGTGTAACATGTCTAATTAAGGTTTCAAACACTGACACAAAATGAGAAAGAACTTTCAAACTTTACCACTTAAACGTTATAAACCATTACAATGATTTTATTAGGGCTGGAGCCTCAATGGATGTGTTTCTTAAGCTATACCACTTTTCAGCTTCCTTTGAAATACCTTACATTTTTGTCCCATATGGTGTGATAATAAAAATGAAGCTCATGAGATGAAGGTAGTTAATTGTCAGCATTATTGTTTTTTGACAGCCCATCACTAATAGCCCAAGGACTGGTAAGACTGATAGAGGATGACACTGCTAATGGAGCGGTAATGAAAATCACAACCTCCCGGGGAATTCACTTTGAAGAATTTGGAGTACACCAAAAGACAAAAGTGTGAAACTTTAACAGAACAAATGCATCCCTCTTTTTTGTAAAGCTATAGTAATAATACATGTTGATATAATAAATCCCAAAATGTAAAATAAGATATATACAGTATACAAATGTAGAGTGAACTTAATTCCATTGGAGCCTTTGAAGTCCAAAGTTTTACGGGACAGTTATTTCATGTGTAACAAGCAAAAGTGTATGGCCTAATACAGAGGTGTAAGGATACCTTCTCGACATTGTTTATTATGGGGTCATATGGATGAAATGGGGGCATTGTCCTACTTTCTTCCAATTTTCCATTACTAGTATGGGGAAAATGATCAAAATGATAGCTCTATCCCGCAAAATACATTTCAGAGTACATTGTCATGTAGTACCTGCGTGTATTGTAGCTAGATTCTTCTGTGTGCAAATTTGAGGAAAGTAAGCATTGTAGATATTCATGCTCATAGTATGTCCTGTGCTCCCATGATACATCATACGTCACTATACAAGAGGACAATGTTTTCTGATATAAATGCTATTTTTTTATTCTTTTATGTTATTGTTTAGAATGGGACTTGATGATTACTGAATGTACCATAATTATGTGTATTTGTTAGTGGAACCATTACTAATTCTAAACACAATTCAACACTCTTAGGGCTAGATTTACTAAGCTGCGGGTTTGGAAAAGTGGAGAACCAATCTCTAGTATGTAAAAAGTAAGTGACAGCTAGAATCTGATTGGTTGCTATAGGCAACATCTCCACTTTTCCAATCCTGCAGCTTAGTAAATCTGGCCCTTAGTCTATATATTTGGACTACTGGAATGGCACACATGAAATATTCCTATCCCAAACCCTATCCTATTTTTCCCTTTGATCCTGATATGGAAGTGTCAAGCAGGAGCATTTATATCGACAAAGCTGCACAATTAACATTGTGCTGCATCTGCATAGTGCTGACTTTACAAATCCAATTGTCTCTGAAAAGAATAGTAACTTAGTCGACCGCCCACACTTGTGTGAATGAAGACAAAGGTTCCCAGTACTGCAGTAGTATTTTCCAGATTAGCAGAAGCAATGGTCTACTATTGTAGATGTTGTGTTATATCTGCATATAATGCATGCCATATTTCAGTTCAAATGAGTATTTGTCTATTAACTTTCAGGTGAATATAGGATTTTACATAAACTGTGAATATAGATGACTGAAAAACACATCTCTGCATGTCAAAACAAGATGTGGTTTCATATCAATTAGCAGGATTCTTCATGAATTAAAATAATAGTACATATCTGTGGCACTAACTATTATTCCATTTAATACTAACAAGTTATAGATACTGTATATTCATTGTTGAATATTGTAGCAAATGTATATAGTTAAATTATATTCTTTATGATTGCAATGGTGGCATTCTGCTAGCGCTTAAACAGTAAGAAAAAAACTTTAATGTATTTAAAGAAATTTTTTTTATTGATTTGCTTTGTAAACTTGTTCAAAAAGCAGCTGAGTGTTTTAAAAACACTGGAGTGATTTGTTATACTCCTTTTAGGAGTCAGTGACTTTGCTTTATTTTACTAAGTGATTAGACGCTGCACATCAAATCATGAAATAATTGCTTGTGGAACAGTTTTGATATATATGTGACTTACATGTATGTGTTTTTTTAATAAACATTTCTAAATTTCTAATTTCTTCATTTTTCTTTATTTGTTAACCCATTGTTTTTCTCTTAAAATTGAATGGGTTAAATTATTAAAAACAAGTATTACAAAAAAGTTTAAAAAAATTGAGTCAATAGTGTAAAATATTCTGCAACAAAAGATGATAAAAATGAACAGATAAAATGCTATGAGAATTCAGCAGGGTGAGAAACATATAAATGAACTAAATAGGCCAATCAGAAACAAGCAAGAAATTATAAGTGTTCTGAATGAGCAATAGTGCAGCAGAATCAGCAGCTTATTCAGAAGAGAGAGATGGAAATATGACTCATGAGACTTTACCATTTATAGTAGATTTATTTCAGTGTTACAAATGCAATAGCACCCTTGACCCATGTCAGAGATATATCTTCACTAGATGTCTCATTAATAGCAAAGCTCTTTTAAATGTATTTATTTATCTTTCATTTGCTATTTGAATAATTTAGAGATATTTTTTCCCTTTAATATTATAGTATGTTTTACATATTAGGATTAATTCATTTATCATTTTTTTTTAATACTTACAATGGGGTAGATCCAGAACTCTGCTTGCAATCCGTTTACCAGCGTAGCGTATTTACACTCCCCTAGGCACACCCCCTGAATGTTCTTAAAAAAGAGTGTATATCACTTTAAAAGCGCCTCTTTAAAATTGCAGCAACTCTCTCCCCTTGGGGTACCCAACCCCATAAAAGAATATGTCAATCAAGATAAAATTAAGGAGGAGAGAAGCGCTATTCTCTATGATACAAATATGTAATATAAACAAAATAACATATACAGAGGGAATACCTTATAATGCAGAAACAGAACTCTGATACAGCAGCGGCATACAAGGATCCCTAACTATATACAATCGACCATATTTTTAAGATAGTCCTGAAAAAAGTCCTAATAAGAGTCCTTTAAAAGTCCTATATGGTACTGAACCAGGGATTCTCATAGGCATCCAAACATGTAATAAAGGAGAGACAACGTTAAATAACCAGCAAGTGAAAGAAGATAAAAGACCACAGGGAAGAATAGCCCACTGAGTGTGGTTAAAATCTCTTTACTAAAGGTAAAAATAATAAATAATAAACGCTAACATAAAAACACATTTACATGAATTATGATAGTCCCACACAGGGGAGATAGCGTACCCAATTGTCCAAGGTATGGGAGGATGATGTCAATAATGCGGGGAACAGCCGGGACGTCCAAAAACGGCTGCACTCGACCTCTCCACGCTCCAGACCTGGTAGTAGCCGCTCGTGTGTCGGGTGTCTCTTCCTGCAACAAGTCACTTGACGCGTTTCGGGCTCCGCCCTTTCTCAAAAGTGACTGGGTGCATCTAGTATCCTGTTTTTATAGTTTCTCCAACAGCTGATTGTTAATCTTCTTCCATGTCAGTTCTCCGCTGGGTCCTAGAAACCTATTCCTATTGCTAGACCCTGTATGCCGCTGTTCATATTCATGCTATTACCATACATATAAATTGTGATTACATTTAATAAACATATTAATTGTGACTATCTTTATTTGCCATAATTGATTAAATTCTGCTACAAAATTAATGTGTAATAAATAAACATGTGACAGTGACTCCGTTAATTACTGAGACACGGTGTTGATACATAATAATTTATATATAAATTTTATAAAACAATTAATAAATTTATTTAAGTGTATATTCAGTATAATTATCTTTTTAATATAAAGTGTAGATGTGCAGTGTAAAAATATTTAGTAATTATGCAGTGTAAAATTATTTTAATCATTTCATAATTTTTTATACAAAACAAATTCTGTGTGAGTGAACAGAATGTAAAAATATTACAAACCATTTAAGACTGGCTTAAAGTGAATATGTGCAATATTAAAATACAATTATAAATCATTAAAAACATTTACTTCTAGTATCCTTATTACAAATCAAATTCCTAAAATATCACGGAATGCTCCGGAATATTCTACAATCCATTTATTCGTCTGAAGTTATTGGTAGATGAGTTCTATTATACTCCATCAGAACGTATATGCTAATGAATTTATCATAGGGGAACAGACCTAGCAGGAGTCATGAGACATCTCTACCTATATGGAGCTATTCCCCCTTCAAAATATCTTGCATAAAACTTATTTAAAAATTAGTTCTTAAAAGGATTGTATAAAGGAAAATGACTCTTAATTGACCTAATAGATGGTGTATTATTCCTTATTCCTTTAATCAATTATGGCAAATAAAGATAGTCACAATTAATATGTTTATTAAATGTAATCACAATTTATATGTATGGTAATAGCATGAATATGAACAGCGGCATACAGGGTCTAGCAATAGGAATAGGTTTCTAGGACCCAGCGGAGAACTGACATGGAAGAAGATTAACAATCAGCTGTTGGAGAAACTATAAAAACAGGATACTAGATGCACCCAGTCACTTTTGAGAAAGGGCGGAGCCCGAAACGCGTCAAGTGACTTGTTGCAGGAAGAGACACCCGACACACGAGCGGCTACTACCAGGTCTGGAGCGTGGAGAGGTCGAGTGCAGCCGTTTTTGGACGTCCCGGCTGTTCCCCGCATTATTGACATCATCCTCCCATACCTTGGACAATTGGGTACGCTATCTCCCCTGTGTGGGACTATCATAATTCATGTAAATGTGTTTTTATGTGAGCGTTTATTATTTATTAATTTTACCTTTAGTAAAGAGATTTTAACCACAGTCAGTGGGCTATTCTTCCCTGTGGTCTTTTATCTTCTTTCACTTGCTGGTTATTTAACGTTGTCTCTCCTTTATTACATGTTTGGATGCCTATGAGAATCCCTGGTTCAGTACCATATAGGACTTTTAAAGGACTCTTATTAGGACTTTTTTCAGGACTATCTTAAAAA
>WWET01001209.1:387032-401042 GCA_011038615.1 Limnodynastes dumerilii
ATATTGGGAGACTGGTGACATAAGGGGGAGTACATGCAAGGGGGAGAGATTGGAGGAATATATACACTGTACACACACACAAACTGAATAAATAAGTGCTTACAAGGCTGTGCTTCTATCGTATTATTGTTACAAATGTTTTCTGTTTTGTGACTGCATTGCATTTTGTGACTGTTTTTTTAACTGCATTCAGGTTACAAGAATGTTGAATTTATTGTACTGTGGTCGGAAGGATGCAGTCTGTATTGTAAGCTGACCTGTATGGTGTAGAGGTCAATAGGATAAAGTTTATAAGATATATAGTCTGTATTGTATTGCAGTTTTTAGGATGAAATGGGAATTGTATAGTGGAGACTAGAAAACTGCCTGTATTGTATTGTAACGGCTATGATTTGCTTTCTTTTATTGTGTTTACAAGATTGTGTTTTATGATGCTTACATATATACTATACTCTAGAAACTATAATGACAAATCGTTAAACAGGTAGGCGCAAATTTAAAGTTTGCAGGGAGGCGCCGAACACCCTAGCCCCGGCCCTGATAACCACCCACTATCGTATAAGTGGTCATTACAGACTGGCAAGCCTGTCTGTAATGACCACTGATCCAGAAATGGGCGGAGTTTATGGCAGAAGTGATGCTATCTTGAAATCATTGGCGCCGAACACCCTAGCCCCGGCCCTGATAACCACCCACCTGTCTGTAATGACCACTGATCCAGAAATGGGCGGAGTTTATGGCAGAAGTGATGCTATCTTGAAATCATTCTATTCCTGGACATTGTATAGTCCGGGGAATGTTACTCCTCTAGGCTCTGGTTACAGTTATATAGAGTATAAATATTGAGAGAAGCAGTAGTTAACTCTGGGGGATTTCAGCAGAGCTTGTAAGTGTGTCACTCTGCTCCCGACCCATGCGCATGAGCAGTAGTGTCACGACAGTGTGAATGCTACTGAGAATGCATATAATGGTGAGAAGCAGAATGGCTTATATATATATATATATCCTTTCATCAGGGACAAACAGTTATAAGCAGCAGTGTTATACCAATCCTACAGAACAGTACAAATGTATAAAAGAACACCCACAGAAAATGCAATACTACTTATACATTCTGGGTCAGATTCCAAGTTTTGGATGTTTAATCTGGTGGATTTATAGGTTAGACAGCTAAAGTAAAGAAGAATAAGCATTGCAAGTGCTATCATGTTTTTTTTTTAATCTCCATTGTCCTCACACCGATGCTATAATGTCTTTATTTGTTCTCCATTGTGATCACACCGATAGCACTGTATTAAGAAAAGGACATAGAGACATTTGAATCATTCTCAGCAATATTCTAAACTGAAGTTAAATTGCAGATTCTCTGGACCAGTATAAAGGGACACACATGACTGGAACCTGGATTGCGCAGTGGTATCACATGCTTACACAAGGGTTTAACGTTTTCGCTGTTATTTAGAAACATAGTTTTAAATACTAATAACCATTTAATTCCATTTTTTAAAACCACATTAGAAAATGGTTTGTATGATTTACATTAGCAGAAAGGGTTTTCTAATAAATTGCTCCCACAGTCATTTTCAATGTCTTATAGCAACCAGAACCATTGTAAATGTCTTTTAGGAAACAAAAAAACATAAACAGTGTGGTTCAGTATCAGCATTTAACCAGTTACATTCCTTAATTTGCTTAAGGGCACTTAAAGTAATCCAAGATGCAATCATTAATGGCCCCAGGTAAATAAAAAGAAACAGTGTATTATTGTTGGAAGGTGCATGACTTGAAACAGGGATAATTTTGTTATTTGGTGATAATATAGGGCCAGATCTAGAGCAAAGAAAAGGAGCTGACTTACATACGCTACTTTCCCAAAGTCAGCTCTGAATAGGTAGTGCCTATGCACAGTATCTATTCTCCACAACTCAACGCAGCTGCCCGATGCTGCATCCCATGCGGAAATCAGCCTCTACAAGTAGGGCAGGGCTACCCACCATGCATGAGATATACATGGTGGGGGGCCTTTAGTATTTAAATCTTACTATAAGGAATGGGTTTAGCCCTTACACATAGAGATATGTGTGGAATATCTAGATTGCCCTCAGGTGAAAGATTACCTATCTGCACGTAGGAGAGCAGGGGGAGTGGAGGAGGAATTCCGTAGGTTGGCCTGGAATTTCTTAGTAAACCTGGATCATGTCCATTGTCTGGGAATACGGCATTGTATAACATGTCTGAAGTCTGATCAATTTAAAAGGCAGCTTTATCATCCAGTGGCTGAAAAGCGATTGGTAGATTCAGGTACAAATATATGCTTTGCCCCCGCTCGCTTATGTTGAGCAGGTAAGCTCTCGCTGTGTCACTGTGGGGAAGATCCAGAACAACGTACGCGAGTGATTTTATGCTAGCCGCTACTGCATATGCGCACGGTAGATATTACGCCACGTAACTCAGAGCATAAGGGTCAGTCATGTATCAGCAGCGTAGCGACGTATGAAGGGGCATGCCAGCCATACGATACCTGTAATTACACTTCCAAGGCGGGGGCTACACATAGGAGAGCAGTTACGTTGTGTAAAGTTAAGGTAGGGTTTGATAGACATAAAACGGCCAAAGTACGTAGATGCGAGGGGAGTGCCTAGAAGGCACGCTAGTGTAAATATGCTGCGCTAGGAAATATATTAGAAGCGTAGCTCTGGATCTCGCCCAGTGTGCCCAAGAACACAGCATAGGCAGCACTGCCAGAAGTCCAAAAGTCCTGCTCCTGCTTCCATATGCTTGTGCAACGTATCTACATTCTGGGAACACTGACGTGGCAAACGTTATGTCACAGCAATAATTCAGAGCTAAAAGCTATTTCACATATGTGCAGATGTTGCCCTGCTCGGCCCTTCATTCATATAGTTTAGCTTTAATTCATACTGATCTGCATGTGCTCTTTTCCCCTCAAAATCTGGCCAAGAGTCCTTTAGTGACACAAAGTCAATGAATGCAGACTTCATCATATTAATACAGCACAGCATGTAAGTGAGCGACTCCAAATATGAATGAACAGGTAACAGATGCTGTACTATACTGAGAACATTTGTAGAGATCAAGATTCATTTATTTTAATCTCTGAGACTAGACATAAAAAATTATTTAAAAAAAATTCTTAATACCACAATAAGTTTCAAATTAATAATAATTAATATAATTACTAAGAGAACAATTAAGACACACAATTCCGACAAATGTAATACTTTATAATTTATTACAAAAAAATTATAATAGAAATCCCTCTCTTGCACATTATTGATTAAGTGACATTATATTCTGCCGGGAGTACATGATATTGATTATAAAGGAACTATCCACTGAACATATGTGCTGTAAAATTGTATCAACACTACAGAATCCTCCTCGAGGCATATGCAATCGAAACTGGCTGGGAGGAAGCAGCCCTATCGAAATAGGGCTGTTTTAAATGGAGACCCACACCCGCACTTAAGAGTGCCATAGGGCTACCTTATCTTACTGTGCATTGTTTCCTTCTGAAGAATGCCTCTCCCTGCCTCCCCCCGCCCTCCCCGGCTAATCTAAATACCTCCCCCCTCCCACTTCTAACTAACCACTCCCCGAGGCGGCAATAGGCCACCTCTTTCTAACTAACTACTCCATGAGGTCTTTAAATACCTAACTAGTATGTAGATAGCAGTAAATGACAAATAATACACATGTGTAGTAGGTCATTTTGGAAATCTACGTACCTAAGAAGCCAAAGCTTCTTAGATGTGAACACAGTCCTCCGTTTCTAGGTAGCCTTTCCTTATTTCTTACAAATAGAGTTAGCAAATAAAAAGTGAGTGTGTGGATGTATGAAATACATTACAGATTCTATCAGCAAGAAAGGCAACAGCTGCAATTTATTGTGTTCACTCTGCCAGTTCTGAATAATACTGAGGTATTTGGATGAATTACAAGGGAAGCTTCCAATGAACTCTGAGTTGAGGAATTCAGTGGTTCTTTAGTAAACATCCCACACAGTCTGAGGCACTCTGAAAACAAGGTCTTATGTTACCGTTCTAATGAGGTAAATCCATGTGAATTGTCGTTTCTCTGATAAGTTGTCTGATTGACTGTTAATTGTCTAGTTGACTGTTCTGATTTTGAAGACTATGATTTATTTGCAGAGGTCTTTGGACTTAACCAGTTTGTCTGATATATAGCAATCTATATGTTTAATCTTAGTAAAGCTGGGTACACACTATACAATTATTTGGCCAACCATTAATAGTATTGGGAACTTTGCAGAAATGATCTGACTGGGCAATGTGGGAGTCCAGAAAAACGTGTTAGTGTGCACCTTGTTTTGAAAACGATTGTGGATGAGAAGGTAATATAAGTTATACTGCCAGCCTGTCAGCTTTAATATGTCTACAGTATGGGGAGCCTAGATTCTAACCATGTGTCCCTTTTACATTCACATTGGCTTTTATGCTTTTATTCTATTTTCAGCCTCCTAAAGTCGGTTGCATTCTCCGGCAAGAAAATCTGATTTGTGAAAAAAGGGACATCCGAAAGTTCCTTTTATTGGATGTCTCTTTTTCACAAATCAGATTGCCGGAGAATGCAACCGCTTAAGTTCCATAAGGTACCTGAAAGCGGGAAACATGATAGCGGCAGGACTCTTAAGCATGAATACGGTTTGGAGACACTACTTCCTACAGAGTATTGCTCTGCAATCCATGGACTGGACTTATAGATCAACGAGTGCGGTGATCATATCTCTATAGACTACACAAATGGGATCCCTGCTGTGTCCACACATCCATATGGGAACTTGGGTAACTCCCATAGATTCCATGGACTTTTGACAGCAAAACTCTACCTTAAAAATTTCCAATCTGCTTATGCTTAAAATGGCTGTTACTAGATCCTAAGAACACGAATTTGGGGGTCATAGATTCCTGGGAGCTGCCACCTACCTTACGCATGTCAGCTGGATCTTTAATACTACTGAGAAAAGGCCTTATTGCTAACAAAAACAATGAAGTGTTTGCTAGTGAAGAGTTTCTGTTTAATGGCATGTTATATATATATATATAAATGTGCCCCCGGCTACACAAAGAGTGACAACAAATCATCAGTAGGAGGGGATACGGTAGCCGGTCCGGGCAGCCCAATTTCATATATGATACAGCCACTAGCTGAATGGTGGCTGCTTCATGTTTGAAATGCGCACTAATGAAAAAGGGTACCTGTTCCCAATAGCAAAACAGCTGCGGTTAGGGTTGGGGCTTAGATTGTGGCGGGTTAGGGCTTAGGCTGTGGCGGCTGTGGTAGGGATGAGGTTAGAGTAAGGGCTTAGATAAAGAGGGTTAGGGTTAGGGTTTAGATTGTGGCGGGTTAGGGCTTAGGCTATGGTGGCTGCAGTAGGGATGAGGATAGAGTTAGGGCTTAGATAAAGAGGGTTAGGGTTAGGACTTAGATAGAGGCAGGTTAAGGCTTAGACTGCGGCAGCTGCGGCAGGGCTGAGGTTAGGGTTAGGACTTAAGAATGGAAGATTAGGGTTAGGACTTAAGTGGAAGGTTAGGGTTTGGCTGCGGGACATGGAGTGTAAGGGCTACGGCTAATGAAGTGGAAGGTTAGGGTTAGGGCTTAGTTGTTAGGCTGTGGGAAAAGGAGACACACCACTGCCAAAATCGAAAATGGAGACTAACATCAATTGCCGTTTATCAGCCGTGTGAACAATAATACACCGGCTGTATTTATAAGCTCATCTTAAAGGAAAGTAGGGATTCCCTCACTGCCACATTTCCACTACAAAGGTTGTGATTGGACACCGGAGCTGATGTGAGTAATTTAGTCAAAAATATTTTGTTAAAAGAAAACATACACAAAATGAAGGCAATTGCACACAATTCAGTTTAAAATTGAATCTAACATGTTGTGTGTGCAGATGCATCATCATTAATAGTATGTACAGCAGGGATTGGATTGGTGAAAATCAATACTCAAAGCAATTATGAATTAGGTATAAGGTGTAAATACATCCATACTGTATTAAGCAAACACCCTGCCTGCCCCTTGCTACCACCTTGGTAGAAAGGTACCATACACCTAGGTTGTGTATGTCTATAGATCCAGTGGTATAAGTCGCCTGGAGGCAAGGGGTGGGAAGCGGCACTGGCGTGACGTCATGACGTCGTGCAGTGCATTCCTGGGAAAAGGTAACTAAAATACATTTAACAGAGTCCACAGTCAGTAATAGCCATATTTCTAGCTTGGGCCCGGAGCCTTCAAAAGCTAAGTGCAGCACAGAGGAGGACAATGGAAATGCCCCCCACCTCTGTAGCTCAGCGCTTCCATTGCCTCTGGTACTTCCCACTGATGTGAATAGCATTACGTAATTTAATATATTTTATATATACAATATAGTATACATGTGAAGATACAGCTCCTTCAGATCACTCAGACATGGAGTATATGAAAATCAGAAACAGGTTTATTAAAAAAACATTAGAGTAACAGCATGAAATGTCCCACAGTGATGAAAATTAATCCCAAACAGCAGCAGGGCCAACTACCAACTGAACAAACTGCCTCAGTCACACACCTGTGGTTTGCAGGGATGTATGACCATATATGGACTTCCTGCAGGGAGGGGGAATCAAGGGATTAATGCAGCTACAGCCTCCCCTCTCATCAATATCCTGTAGTCAGGCTTACCTCTAATATAACCCATATTACACATTACACCCTACATATAACATATAATAACTACATAACATACTCTACTACAGCTACAGAAACCCCATATTACACAGATATACCACCCAATAACTCATAATAACAGTAAACAGGGCTAAAAAGTACAGCCTGGGTATGGATTTCTTTACATTTCTCCCCCCACGTTTTAGTCCTGGTTTCCAGCAGTGTGGCGAGCCTTGCTTCTGGGTTGTATGGGGATTCAGGGTGATGAACCCGGCTCTTGCTCACATTTGAGGTCCAGTCAATCTGCCGGGCATACCTTTTGGTCGTTAAGTCAGTCAGGGGCTTGGCAATAGTAATATACTGGGGCACAAACCTATGGTAGTAGTGTGTTGTCCCGAGGAAAGCGCGGACCTGTCTTTGGTTAGTGGGTTTAGGCCAATACAGGATGGCCTCAATCTTTGCTGGGTCAGGACGGATACATCCCCCACCAACCCAGTGACCCAGGTACAGCACCTCTGTACAACCCCATCTGGCATTTGTCTGGTCTGATGGTCAGACCCGCCTGACTGATCCTTGCTAACACCTGTGCTACATGTTGGAGATGCTCCTCCCAGGTCTCATTGAAGATGGCTATGTCATCCAGGTATGCCTGGGCGAGTAACAGCATGAAATGTCCCACAGTGATGAAAATGAATCCCAAACAGCAGCAGGGCCAACTACCAACTGAACAAACTGCCTCAGTCACACACCTGTGGTTTGCAGGGATGTATGACCATATATAGACTTCCTGCAGGGAGGGGGAATCAAGGGATTAATGCAGCTACAGCCTCCCCTCTCATCAATATCCTGTAGTCAGGCTTACCTCTAATATAACCCATATTACACATTACACCCTACATATAACATATAATAACTACATAACATACTCTACTACAGCTACAGAAACCCCATATTACACAGATATACCACCCAATAACTCATAATAATAGAAAACAGGGCTAAAAAGTACAGCCTTTTTAGTCCTGGTTTCCAGCAGTGTGGCGAGCATTGCTTCTGGGTTGTATGGGGATTCAGGGTGATGAACCCGGCTCTTGTTGGCGAGAGAGTCCATTCCCGTGATCTTTACCCTTTTTGAGGGAAATAGAGAAACTGTGCAGTTGTAAGGCCAAACTCCACCTCATTAACCGTCCATTGTCACCCATTGTATGCTGCAGCCAACTGAGGGGATTCTGATCAGTGACCACTGAGAACTCTCGCCCATACAAATATGGCTGTAGCTTCTTCAGTGCCCACACCATAGCCAAGCACCTCTTTTCGATGGTGGCATATGCCATCTCCCGATCCATCAGTTTGCGTGAGAGACCACAGGATGCTTACAGCCGTCCTCCACTTGGCTCAGTACAGCTTGTAATCCACAATTTGAATCAGTTTGCACAATGAACTGCCGCCGGAAGTCAGGGGGCGCTAGCACCAGGGGTCAGGAAAGGCTGTCCTTGAGCTGAGCAAAGGCCTGCTCACATTTGAGGTCCAGTCAATCTGCCGGGCATACCTTTTGGTCGTTAAGTCAGTCAGGGGCTTGGCAATAGTAATATACTGGGGCACAAACCTATGGTAGTAGTGTGTTGTCCCGAGGAAAGCGCGGACCTGTCTTTGGTTAGTGGGTTTAGGCCAATACAGGATGGCCTCAATCTTTGCTGGGTCAGGACGGATACATCCCCCACCAACCCAGTGACCCAGGTACAGCACCTCTGTACAACCCCATCTGGCATTTGTCTGGTCTGATGGTCAGACCCGCCTGACTGATCCTTGCTAACACCTGTGCTACATGTTGGAGATGCTCCTCCCAGGTCTCATTGAAGATGGCTATGTCATCCAGGTATGCCTGGGCAAAGTCCTGACACCCTGTCAGCAGACGATCCAGTGTGCGCTGGAAGGTCGCTGGGGCGTTCTCCATTCCAAAGGTCATAACTGTAGATTCATACAGCCCAAACGGAGTTAGGAATGCCAAGTGCTCCTGGGCCTCCTTGGTAAGGGGGATCTGCCAGTACACCTTGCTGAGGTCCAGAGTGGGCACATAATGAGCTGCCCCTAACCTGTCTAACAGTTCATCTACCCAGGGGCATAGGATAGGCGTCAGTCACAGTCACTTCATTCAGCCTGCGGTAGTCTACGCAGAAGTGGGTACTACCATCCTTCTTGGGAACTAATACAACCCCGGCGGCCCAGGTGCTATTAGAGGAGACGATGGTCCCTAGAGCCAACATTATTTCCCCAACTTCCTTCTTCATCATAGCAAGCACTTCAGGACTCAACCTGTAGGAAGGTTGCTGCACAGGCTGAACCTCTCCTGTGTCTACTATATTATTGCTGGTTTGCTGGTGAAGTGGGCCTGGTGTACCCCCAGCACTCCCCGCATCTGTTGGATCTGGGTTTCTGACAGCTGGGAGCCTATGGGCACCGCATCCACCTCTAGCTTCTTTTTAGTGTCTGCCAGGAGGTCAGGGATGGGGTCGGTCTCAGGGTCATCCATAGGTGGGCAACAGATTGCCACAGCCCCTACCTCCCAGGGAACGTAAGCTTTCAACATATTTATATGAAAGGTGCCCGCTCGTTTTCCTGACCTATCCAGGGCAATGACATAATCTACCTTGTCTTTCTAGTACAGTGTAGGGTCCTGCCCACATTGCCTGGAGCTTATGTTTCCATGTGGGCACTAGTACCATCACTGGCTGCCCTACCTCCAGTTCTCTCACTAGAGCCTGCTGGTCATAATAGTGACGCTGCCGCCCCTTTGCCTCCAGCGTGTGGTCATGAGCAAGCTGCATCAGCCGCTGCAGCCTATGCCTCATCTGGCCCACATATTCCAGTATCGGAACCTCTAGTTCTTGGAATAACCCTTCCCAGCTTTCCCAGACTAGGTCAAGAGGGCCTCGTGCCCTCCAGGCATATAGCAACTCAAAGGGGAAGAAACCCGTAGAATCCTGCGGCACTTCACGGTATGCAAACAGGAGCTGCTGCAGCGACTTCTCCCAATCCCCACCCTCCGATTCAGCATATGCCTGCAGCAACTGCTTAAGGGTCCCATTGAATCTCTCGCAAAGCCCGTTGGTCTGTGGATGATATGGGGTTGTGCGAAAGGGATGTACTCCAAATTTCTCCCATATGGTCTGTAACAGTTCCCCTTGGAACTGTGTCCCCTGGTCTGTAACCATCTCTAAGGGAAATCCTACGCGACTGAAGATATCCATGGGAGCTTGGGCCATATGCTCAGCATATATGGACGCTAAAGCCACAGCCTCAGGATATCTAGTGGCGTAGTCTACAACGGTCAGGATGTATCTTTTCCCTGTGCGGCTTGGCTTCTTAAACGGTCCCACAATGTCCATGGCTACCCTCCTAAATGGCTCACCTATTATGGGCATGAGTTCTAGGGGGGCCCGACGTGGGGGTCCCCCTAGGCGCTGGCACACCTCGCATGAAGATCTGTTGTGTTTGACCTCCTGGCTGACTCCAGGCTAAAAGAAATGCCTCAGCAAATGGGCCCGGGATTTAGGAACCCCTAAGTGGCCGGCTATGGGGATGCGTCACCGCTCCTAGCCATGGTCCTGAACTTAACGCGGTAAGATTCAGGGGTGATCGCATATCAAGCCAACAATACCCTCCGAATCTCCTGGTAGTCTCTCCTCCGAGCTCAGGGCACGGTATGCCTCCTGCGCTCTGCCTGTTAAGCTGGGTACCCAAGTATTTTTACCAGTCAGCCGCAGGTATATCATGCATTGCCATTAAATACCTGAAGGTGCGTGTCAATGTCGTGGCTGATTCCTGAAAAGGTGGTACATCGCGATATCCCAGTGGTGGTGTCCATCTTTCTTCCAGTATGGGTGCCGCTGCTGGTACTATAACAGGGATACCTAGCACTGCTCCCAATACTGCTGCCCTCTCATGTGGGTAAGCTCTATCTCCCAGTATATTGAAATAAACCTGCAGCTGGTCTGTGTCTCCAACAGCTATTGCAGCTGCTGGGGTTGTTACTACCCTGGATCCATACTGGGCTCCTCTGATGGGTCCTGAACCGCGTCCTCTTTCACCCCAGGGTGTTCTAAGTCCCACTGAGCCAACTTATCATTGACAGCCTGGTATCATTTGGGGAGGTCTCAATTGCCCGTTCCTCAGAATAATTCAGCAGATCTCCTTTTCTGAAGTTCCTGCATTTGTGCGCTACTGCCTCCAATCCATTGAGACCTTCCATCTCCATGCGTGGAACTGAGTGATCCCATTGCTAGCCACCAGATGTGAAGATACAGGTCCTTCAGATCACTCAGACATGGAGTATATGGAAATTGGAAACAGGTTTATTAAAAAACATTAGAGTAACGGCATGAAATGTCCCACAGTGATGAAAATGAATCCCAAACAGCAGCAGGGCCAACTACCAACTGAACAAACTGCCTCAGTCACACACCTGTGGTTTGCAGGGATGTATGACCATATATGGACTTCCTGCAGGGAGGGGGAATCAAGGGATAAGAGGATTTTGTATTTGATTCTGTATTTTACAGGCAGCCATTGTAGAGACTGACAGAGTGGAGTAGCTGTAGTTGAGCGTTTTGCAAGGAAGATCAGTCTCGCTGCTGCATGCAATATTGACTGTAGAGGGGCAATTTTATTTTGTGGGAGACCAATAAGAAGGGCATTGCAGTAATCAATGCGGGATATAATTAGGGCATGAATGAGCGTTTTAACTGTTTCTTGTGAGAGATATTTTCGAATTTTGGAAATGTTTTTTAAATGTATATAACAAGATTTCAAAACAGATTGAATATGGGGCATAAAGGACAGTTCAAAATCAAGTTTAACACCTAGGCAGCGAGCTTGGCGAGTAGGGAATATTTCAGTGTTTTCGACAGCAATAGAGAGACCAGGTGGGTAGGTCTTGTTAGCAGGTGGAAATATTAATAACATATTACACAGATATACCACCCAATAACTTATAATAATAAACAGGGCTAAAAAGTACATCCTGGGTATGGATTTCTTTACAATACAATATAATATTAAAACAGTATATATGAATTTGACTTAACACCATCATAGTCCCTATTGCTTCTTAGGGTCTAGGCAGTCCAAAGACCTATGGTAAAGCAAACAGGTGGATAATCTCCTAAGAAAGTCTCTCAAAACCTTCTTAACAAGTAAATGGCTGATATAAAGGTGTCTTGATTGTAGATCTCATTAATATCCCATTAATACCAGTAAAAAAAGAAGAAGAAAAAATTAATTAAAAATACAATTTATTCCAAAAACAATAACTGGTAGCTGAAACTAAAGTCAGCATCACATGAGGTATAAAAAAGACACAGTAGCAAAAAAAAATTCCCCTAGAGGATGGTGAAAATCCTTAGTGGGAATAAGGACACTCTCAGCATAAAATGTCCATACCCGGCATGCAGATCAGATGAAAGAAACGAGTCCCGTCTTGACTGTGGAGGACGTGAAGGACCCGGGAAGTGTCCAGATGGTATAGACAGTCGGTGGTCGGGATCCTGCAGGAACCAGGGGACGGAGAGTCGTGCTGAGGAGTCCAGGAAGTTACCGCTGACGCGTTTCGAGGGTCAAAGCCTTTTTCTCAAAGTAGTAACAGGTAAGTATGATGCCTTGCTTTTTAAAGTCCTGGAACAGCTGAGTTGGAGACTGAGCACCTGTTTGCAATGTGCACATCAACGGAGCGGTAACGCTGAATCATTATGAAAAGTAAACATTAAATAAAACCCCACCGGTGTTGCTAGCTAGGTCACTTTCCCACTGATCTCCTTCATTTCTGTATATGAGGATTTTGTTCAGTCCTTTCATTAGTTATGGGCATAGCCTAGGGGTTAGCTTACTGGTTTAGGACCTGCAGGGTTTGGGTTTGAACCCCTTTGGGGGTACATACATTTTGTAATATTCCTGATTTATATTTGTCTCCTCGTTTTTGCTTTTCTTGATGTAAAAAGATTTTAAATGATGCTTGCTGTTTTTTAGAGTCTGTTTTTTATACATAATACCACCACGGTTTTATTTAATGTTTACTTTTCATAATGATTCAGTGTTACCGCTCCGTTGATGAGCACATTGCAAACAGGTGCTCAGTCTCCAACTCAGCTGTTCCAGGACTTTAAAAAGCAAGGCATCATACTAACCTGTTACCACATTGAGAAAGAGGCTTTGACCATCAAAACGCGTCAGGGGTAACTTCCTGGACTCCTCAGCACAACTCTCCGTCCCCTGGTTCCTGCAGGATCCCGGCCACCGACTGTCTATACCATCTGGATACTTCCCGGGCCCTTCACGTCCTCCACAGTCAAGACGGGACTCGTTTCTTTCATCTGATCTGCATGCCGGGTATGGACATTTTATGCTGAGAGTGTCCTTATTCCCACTAAGGATTGTCACCATCCTCTAGGGGAATTTTTCTTTTGCTATTGTGTCTTTTTTATACCTCATGTGATGCTGACTTTAGTTTCAGCAACCAGTTATTGTTTTTGGAATAAAGTGTATTTTTAATTAATTTTTTCTTCTTCTTTTTTTACTGGTATTAATGGGATATTAATGAGATCTACAATCAAGACACCTTTATATGAGCCATTTACTTGTTAAGAAGGTTTTGAGAGACTTCCTTAGGAGATTATCCACCTATTTGCTTTTAGGATCTTATTTTTATTAATTTTATTTGTTTGTACAGCGCCTAACAGTGATACTAATATTAATTACCATTTGTCTTTTTTAAAGAGTGTAGGACTCTTTTTCAGTATCTCAGTCTGGCAGCAGTGTTTTTTTGGCGCAACTAATCCTGGTTTTATATATACAGTCCCAAGACCTATGTTCATTTTCTACACTGATTACTGTGGTGCTATATTAAAAAAAAACCTTTAAATAAATAATATTAAATCTATATGTCTATATGTCAATATCAATAATATACAATGTAAAGTTACAATCCATTTTAAGTAAAATTTTATTAAGGATTATCTTGCTGAGACACTGCATGAGAAGGATTACCATGTGGACACCCAGAATGCTAGGTTTGTGTAATGGTGAAAGTGTGTAACTGCAGCTTGTGTACAGTGTTGATCTGAGCTGTTTATCCTGGACTCTCAGTCTTAAGAGCCAAATTTGCACACTTATTTTTATTGCTGGTAAATAAATGGTGTTTGCACCATGTAGTGCCCCTTCTCTTTGCTTTAGTTGTACATGTTTTGTGGACCTTACAAAGCAGAAGTAAGTTATGGGCCTAGGTGCAAAATATATGCTTACCCCCATGTATGTGTGTATGTA
>WWET01001209.1:410585-428398 GCA_011038615.1 Limnodynastes dumerilii
CTCTTCCTTCCCACTCTCCTCTGCTCACACCAGCAGTCCACTTCCTTCCCTCTCCTTATGTCTTCTGTAAGTTCTTCCCGCTCACACCGGGAGTCCACTTCCTTCCCTCTCCTTATGTCTTCTGTAAGTTCTTCCTTCCCACATAGTGTGTTAGCTCGCACGAGCAGGGCCCTCCATCCTCGTGTTGTTCCTTCCTCCACCACTCCCTTTTCACTTTGTACCCTCTTGTCCCCCAATGCTACCTAATCCCCACCTGGTGGCTCCCTCTCAACCTCTCACTGCGCTCTATCCTCTGCTACCTGATCTTCCAAGCCTGACACCTCACATTTTGCCTTGCTTTCTGTGCTTGCTTCACTTTATTTTTTTTTTGTGATATTTTTATAGTCATATTGTATTTAATATATACTATGCTGTCCATCCCTACCCTGCATGTCTGTACTGTATTTTTTTGTATTTTGTACGGCACTGTGGACACCTTGTTGTGCCTTATAAATAAACGATAATTATAAATAGACTATATGGGGTAGATCCAGACCTACGTGCTCGATACGTTACATAGCGTAGCATATTTATGCTAGCGTACAATCTAAGCACTCCCCTAGGCATACCCCTTGCCGTTTTACGGCTACTGAACCCTACCTTAACTTTACTTAGCGTAAGTACTGATGTACGTATAGGCCTCACGTACTTACAAGCCTAAGCACGTCCATACTGTATGATTTAAATGCCTCACCCCGCCTCTGGGGGAGTGGGGGGGAGGTGAGTGCCTGTCCAGCCTTGTGCCCACCCGCACCAGATCTCCCTTGCCTGATTGCAGTGTTTAGGTTTTTTAGCAGTACCCCTATACTAGGTCCAGGGTATAATTCTCTCTTTTGTTAGACTGCATAAAAGTAATACAGATATTGTTCATTTTACTGATATATTTGTATGTTGTTTTTAATACAAAGCAATAAATAAAAGTTTATTTAAAAACTAATAAAGATGATGATGTTTTACAAAAAATTTTAAACTAACAGGGGACCTGTGTCAGAGGCATTTTTGTAAGCGTAATAACTAAAGCTACCTGAAGCCTCTGTTTTGATGTGTTTTCATTAGAAATAGTCATTGTTTTCTGCTGATATAGTTTCTGGCATGCCGGTGCAAAGGCCTTTATTACACTGGACCAGATCCAGACTTGTGAAAGGATCAACAGTTATCCATAACTAGCAGAAATATCCAGCATTGTCTGGGATTAAATCTTTCAGCTGAGGACCTGCAGTGAGGGGGTATATGGGGTATGCCCTACCATTACTTCTCCCACCGATTTACTTTAAAGCAATAAATCTCCATTCACTTCTATTATTTCTACATTTTCATACCACCACTTCTAAATTTTCACTTCAACCACTATTCAAGCTATTAAGAATCGTTCTAGAGCCCTGCATGGTTTCCGTCTATGCTGAGTGTCTGGCAGAACAATGAAAGAGGAGAGTGCACCCCGACCTGTCACTCCACTCTCTTGCGTGGGTTTTATGGCAGTTACTCTGCTGGAAGCCTGCCTTCAGTGAAATGTGAGGCTCAGAGTTCCGTGCTACCACTGATCCGCTCATTAATATCAATACTTATCCCCACTGTACAATTTAAATGCTTCCCCCCACCCACCTTGGCAGGCGGAGGGGAAGCACAGACCCTTCATATGCAAAATCTATCGCAAGGATCTTCCATACAATAGAAATTACGTGAGTAAAAGGAACGTAACATCTGGAGGGCGCATGCATTAGTGGGGTGCCGGAAGCAAGTCTGGATCCAGTCCTAAATTATCAGTGCATTGGATGTAACTGTTAACATTTTAAAAATAATTAGCAGCATAGCAGCTCTTCCAGCACACCCATGAGGTGGTTTCCCAGTATAGTTTTATGGGTGTCGCAAATAGCCCTAATCCCTAGCTTTTCTTTCTGTTCAGTTTTATAATCACATTTACATTGTTAATAACATCATTTAGCGTCATTTAACGTATGTCACCTAGCCCTTATCCCCTAAAATTTACTCCACAACTGACCTTATTTGTTTTAACCACGCCCTCTTTTTCATAAGACCCTTTTGCGATCCACAAATCAAGACAGTGCCTCCTAAATTTGAGTGAGAAAAGGTGGATAGTGCTATACTTACCACTGATAACGGGTACTGCTAACTGTCACATCTGTACAGTGGAAGGCCCAGAACAGGCTCTCTGGGTCAAGGCGGGGACTGTTGGAGTGTGGCATTTTTGGCTTTAAATGTGTAGCCCAGATACAGAAATTGTTCACTTCGTGGGATCTTTTAACTAAGGAGGTGATCCATATAAATATTCTGCTAATCCCAGGCAGGGAAGATCTTTATGTAAGTCTTTCTGTGCTTTCCCTTTTTTATTTCAAAGCAAACTGTTTTGCATGTTGTTTGTCAATTTTTTTTATCCTTTTTGTAAATAAACATTGTGATCTCTTGTCATATTAAATATCAATTAATGAGTTCACATCTCTGTGATCTTACAAATTCACGTGTCAGACCAACTTGGTTATTAATTGCTACTTAGGGGAAACAGAAGAGATCATTTTGTATCATACTTATACATTTCCTCAAATGCTTTAACCTGCAATCATTAGTGTTGACTAAAGTTGGTCATTGTGAAAGAGAAGATATACTGTGGTCTGGAAACATCTCTGCTTTATCTTAACTGGGACAAAAAACATAGATGTATATTTCGTTTTTAGGTAGTGGCAAACGCAGGATTTTGAAAGGGGGTTTTCCAATGCGTGTAATAATACATGTGGGGTATATTAGCATGCCTCCGCCCCTTTCCTGCCCAAGCTCTGCTCCTGCCCTACGACCATTGTCATACAACATTAAAATAGTAAATTTAAAGTAATATGTAATGTAATAGTACATTAATACATTAAAATAGTAATTTAAAAAAGCAAAACAAAAACCCTTCCTCCAGTGTAGGCCACTTATCGGGACCAACTGGAAGGCAGTCGGGACAGCGGAACAGTCAAGCGAAATCGGGACAGTTGTGAGGTATGTATTAGGGGTCTGGAATGGCACAAATATGCTAATCCCAGACCCACAATATACCCCACATAAAACTAAAATTACCCCTATTATGTGTGTGTTTGTGTGTGTGTGTGTGTGTGTGTGTGTGTGTTTGTGTTAGAGAATTAGACTGGTTGATGTGAAGGACTGTTTAAAATTGTAAAGAGCTACTTAATATGATGGCATTGTTGAAAAATTGATTTTACGGTCGTACTATCTGACTACGAAGACATCTAAGACATCAATTAACACTCTCTGTGAAAGCAGGACGTTTATAATGTAGATTTGAAAATAATAAAAAGTCTACATTAAGGAATTGCATTGGTTATTGGCTGTAACAAGTCCTGTTCTGATATTTTTTTAGGTAATTTATAAGTTACTTTTTCACACATTAAAATAGTAGTTTTATTTTGAAGGTGCACATCTAATAGCGATAGTAGAACACATTACACAATGGAACAGAGCTTGTCTCAGTGTATAAGCACTGCTGAATTTGTTGTGACCCATTCACCATCCCCCATTTGCTTCCCTATTGCAGCACAAGCCATTACCATCTTCCTCTATGTCAGTCTATTGCACATGGCCGTGAAGCCATAACACTTTTTAGAAATTTCACTCTTTGGGCATTGTTTTCAAATTGTTTTAATTTTTATTTTCAATGTGGGAGGTTTCTGGGAAACCAGAACCCCCCCCCTCCCTCTCCCTGGTGCCCCACTGTTAGGGCTAGATTTTTTGTAACATTTGCAGTATAAAAAAAAATTTGGCGTCAGGTTGTTGCCGATAGCAACCACTCATGTTCTAGTTATCAGTTCCTAGAATGTACTATGTATATTATAAAAAAGTTCTCTGCATTTCCTTTTTACCCCACATAGAAAACATGCTTATCTGTCTTTGAACTTATCAACACTGATAAAAAATATTACGCAACCTCCATTTTAAAATACTGATTGCTACTGCCAGATAAAATAGAGAATGCACAGCATGCGAGAATTCATTGTATTTGTGTCTTTAGTTTAAAATGTCACAGTAACCCACATTGACCTCTTCTTTATGAAACAGAAAATTATTCACATATGTATAATTTCATACACAACATCTATGAGAAAGACGTAAATGACCAGACCATTTTCTAACTACAGTTATTTTATAACTCCTACTGTTTTAATTACAAAATTACCAAATACTTTTCACTTTTATTCACTTCCAACCACTGAAATGTCAACACACACTGATTGCACTTAACAACTACTTCATAAGAACTTTTCTATTAGCAGCTATTCATTATGCGTTGGTAATTAGTATAACTATGCATATTTCTGGTCACTATAACATAACAGTTAGGCACCTCCATAACTGTTTTTAGAGCTCATATTTGCTTTAGTCAGTAATAATATTTCCTCTGAACTGTTAAGACCAAAAAATTACTACTTTAGCAGTATGTAGCTCTGATGGAATGATCCTATACTGCCATCTAGTGGGAAAATAACAAATCTATGACATGATCCTAATTCCACAACCATTTTGTAACTAGTCATTATTTGGTGGGACACCTTCACGCATCTGCCTTTTTGTCATCAACAGGGATGCAATGTAGGTGGCTATTTAGATTTAAAGAAATCCTTAGGCATCCCTTGATGTTATTAGGGCCAAATACTCACCCTTCAATGTAATATCTGCATATTGGAGGACACTCAGCACAGAATTTTGAATAATAGCCAGTGGTTAACAATGTTTTCTCACAGACCTGCTGTATCCACACATCTGAGTGAACGTACCACTAACCACTCACACCTGTCACAGAAGGACTTACCCTATATTAAGTTTTCCAACTTGGACGACCGTAAAATAACTGCAGTTTGAATATCTGGATTAGTGCACCGTCCATTCATCCTATACTATGCACAACCTGCTGGAAGCTGTTAGCTGTCAGTTTGGGAAGTCTGGATAGAGTGGGTAGCGTACCGAACAAGTGGTACAGATGTGTGCGCTTTTTATGGTTGTTTTGTTTTTTGTTTTGGTGTTTTTTGGAAAAAGGTAGAGGCGGGGGTGGAGGAAGAGTGCAATTCACAGTAAAGAAAATTCAGTCACAGAACACAAAGGTTCACAAGCAATTCTTACTATTTGGATGCTAAATAGTACGCAAGGGCACAGAAGCATAAAGGCCCTTGAAGACAGCCAGAGTGAGTCACATAGCCAGGTGTGGCATTCATTAAATTGATATAGGTTTATTTCTGAGCCAATGGTTCACTGACAGACTGAGTAATCCCACTGTCATGAGCTTTTTTGACTGTTTTGTTGGAATTCTGGTAAATGAGCCCTTGCCATATAACAAGGGTTTGGGAACTTAAAGTGGCCCTGCAGAAGACCACATGTGGATGAGATCAACTAAATGCAAAGCTAACAACGAGGTAAGTTGGATAAGCAAAGAGTAAAAAAATCTTAATAAGAGCAGTTCAATTATATATGTGGGTTATATGAGGGTGGGGTTATATATAGCCAAGAAAAAGTGTTAGTATGTCACAATACAATCAACAGATATATAGCGACCTCTGTACAATGCAGGTAGCATTCCAGTACCCTAGCCACTGCAACCCTATACAAAGAGAGGGCCGAATCCAGACCTGCGCTCGTCAGGTCACTTATGCACGTAAGGTGTGTAAGTGGCCTGAATTGACTGGAGGGCGCATGCACGCTAGGGTTACAATAAAAGTGGGCGGGGGGAAGCATGCGCAAAGTGTACAGTGTGGGAGGGGGCTCACACACTGGTGCAGATTATAGTCGTACAGACAGCTGATCCGCACGCTTACTTTAAGGCAGGCTTATGGCAGCATTAGCTGCCATAAAGCCTGCATGAGAGGGGGGAGTGACAGGGGGCGTGCACTTCCCTCTCGGACAGAGAGACCCCCGCATGGGAAGCGTGTGGGGTCTGGGTCTGGTCCAGAATCTTACTGTCCACCGGCCTACTGTAAAAATTTGGCCAATCCATCCCTATGCATGAATCACTTTTATCAGAAGATAATAAGATGATTATCATGATTTTCAAGTTGTGTGTTGCCAGGTATACTCTTAATTATGTGCCTGTTATTATAGTGAATGGAGTTTAAATTACATATTGTGATTGCACACTAATTTGTAAGTGATTGTCCCTGGCTTATACAATGTATTTTTATTTATGTTATGGTGTGATTTATTTGTTATGTTTTATGTGATTTAGTTGCAATGGTGCCTTGATCTATTCAGTCACTCTTTATGGGAACTTAGGGCTCTATTTACTAACTGCATTTTCGGGCTGTTTTAACACTAAAACGTTCATTATCACCTGAAAATGAACTTTTTACAATTAACAAAGCTGCATTCGCCATGGAAATCTGCTGTTTCCATGGCGATGCATACACACTTCCTAAGTCTTCGCTGGCCCGTTGATCTTATCGGGTGCCAGCACTAATTGCCATTTACTATCCCTCGGTGCTGAAATTCTTATTCGGCACCGAAGGAAAAAATAACGGCATCTCAGGATGACATTAGTGACTTCCATCCCAGCAATCTCCCCATATTCCCCACTATTCCTCCCCCTAATAGCCGTTATAAGGGGGAGCAAAAGTGGGGCATATATGGGGAGACCGCTGGCATGAAGGAGAACGCGGTCATTCCAAAAAAAAAGTAAGAAAAAAAAATGTGTTTTTTTTGTTTGTTTGTTTTTTTTCACAAAAAAACTAAAGAAAAACATTAAATAAGGTTAAAAAAGATAAAACTCCCCTGTCCGGGAGACGAGTCCAACTCAGAAGATTCCAGCCCTGATATGAAGATATGGGTTTTCATATCTGTGGTTGAAATTTTCTAAGTCCGGCTTTCTAGTCTCTGCGCATGCGCATCACTTCATTCATATGAAATATGAATGAAGTGGCCTTCGATGTGGGCAGAGAACATCACGCGACTTTTTAAAGGGGAAGCTGCCAGGCTCGCTGCGAGCACAAGCAAGCCTGGAGCAGCATCGAAAAAATAAATAAAAAAATAGAGCCCATAGTGAGCCAAAAACAAAATAGAAGCCCTTAATGTCATTCACTATCTCTTCGTCATAATGGGCCTGATTCAGACCTGATTCAGACCTAAGAAGGAGCCTGAAAATAAGAGAGGAAAGTTACTCCTTGGCTAAACCATGTTGATCGCAGGGGAGTCAAATTTCATCTTTTGCAAACAGTATTAATGTTGAAAGGTGGTGTTTCTTAGCACAAGTCTAAATAACAGTGTAATAGTAAAGCTGGTCAGTATCTGTGTGCAGTAAACAATTCAAGTTATATCCCTGCATGCAAAGAATACAATTAACTTGACTCCCCCTGAAATCAACATGGTTTTGCCCAGGAATAACTTTCCTCTCTTATTTTTATTCTCAAACTCTAAATCTGACCAGTGTTTTTAACTCTGTGCTTATCAGTAATATTACAACAGTATTCAAAACTGACAGTCCCTCGTATGTTCAACTGCCATTACCTTTCAGCAATGCGTTAACTGTGTTCTCTATGCACCTAACTGGAAACTACACTAATCTCCAGCTAATAATATATATATTATAGGATTAGGTGACACATGGGAGGTGAAAAAGAAACTGTGCAAGATGCTGTATAGTATTATGCAAGGCAGACACAGATGCTGGCTTGTCCAAAATAACCTGAATGATCATTATAACGGGCAAATATTATACAGATTCAATATATTTGCTTTTCTCCTATAAAAGATACCAAACATTAAAAACTTGCATAAATGGTTTATGCTTTTGTGCATGTTAGTTTGTTTGTATTGCAATAAGCATATTAAATTTTATATAAAATCAAATATATATTTTTGAATGAAAACTAATACCTTATACTTAGGTACTGTTTATTAGAATTACAAAAATATTGTATGAATTTTTCAACCCAAATTTTTAGTTATATAAAACTAACTAAAAAGATGATACAACTTAGAATTAGATGGTATGCCATATTAAACAACCATGGATTGTATTTTTTATGTACTTTTAAATGATTTAATGCCTAACTTCCTTATTGTGAGAAAAATATCATGACATACAGGAATACAGCAATATGAAACCTATAATAAGACACAAATATTTATGCTTAGAAATTAACTGCTAAGCAACATATATGTATTCCTGCACTTAAAGATCTGCTTTCTCTCATAGACAGAAATATAATATAGCACAATATATGGGCGCTGCATATATAGTTACCTTCTCTAATGGAGTCCCAAAATACACTGAGGCTGCTCACTTATAGGGGTGAGAAATCCCCCCTCAAAGAAAGATACAAAAATATGATAAGATAAGCGCTCAAAGTGTATAGAAAATTGATTTATTAAAAATCAACTGCACCAACATTAACATAATAATCAGACCTGCTTTCCACAACTGATTGGTCCCTATGAGTTAGCTCTCCACCATCAAATCTCACAACTTCCTCAGAGCCTCAAAAACTCTTACCTATATAAAGAGCTAAGCCTTCATTGCACTAAATGTATGCCAACTGGACGAAACAAATGTGCTGTGTCTCATAACTAACATAGAATTAACATAGAACACAATTAAACCCTCAGGCTTGTCCAGGCAAACTGGATGTACTGCTAGCCATCCTGCGCACACTATCCAAGGCACCTCCATCAGACAAATCCTGCAGGTGATCATGTCAGACCATATCTACTTCATTCCTGGCCACCAGTCGCTACCCAAAAGGAACTTATTTGTGATAGGGCATGAAGGTTTTAACACCTGGACCACATCATTGTCATTACCTCCCAGATGAATCACAACAATATCAAGGTTCCCAAAAGGCCAAATGGTCTAAAGGGAGGACCACAGCATTCCCTGCTCACTTTTTGAATGGACAGCAAAACCGTCAAACCAACAAAGACTGAGTCTGTGAATGTAAACCTGTCCAATGCACAAAATCCATATGATCTGCACTGACAGGAACAACGGTTGTAAGGGAATCAAAAGGTTATGAAAATTAAAAACAAAACATGTCAAGTCAGAAGCTAACTGAGTGCTGGTCTAGACAAAGCATAATATATACATCCTGACTGGGATAAGTAAAGGGGGTGCTGCAGCCCTGGGCAAAGGTGAAAAACTTCCCGCCTTCTGGGGTCTTTTCTAACAGGAGAAGAATTACTTGATGCCACCTTGAGTCAGGAGGAAAAAATCCCTGGTGCAGCAAGCAGCTACTGTACCAGGCTAATGCTGGTAACCTATTCAGTTATACAGTGGAGAGGGAATAAAACAAAGAAATAACTATCTAGCAAAAGATAAATGGTAACAAAATAATGGATACTCTAAGATCAGAACTTACACCCCATCTATGATGAGCTAAAGATAGTGTTTTTAAGTTCGGGACATCCAACTTCCTTTCAAAGGACAATACAGACCATGCTGAGCCTTCAGGGATTGCTGAGAGGACAATATTAAATAGTTCAGCAATTCTGCAAAAAACTGGCAGGTATAGGGACTTAATGAAGTCCACAATCCTTTTATACAGCAGGGTCAGACACTGCTCTAAACCCACACAATTGCTGCCCAAACTAAAATGGGTCCAGGCCGATCTTCAAAAGGCATCACTGAAAGGAAGGAAAGGAAACAAAGCTATAGTGAGAGAGGTACCACTCTTGGCAAGCTAAATGACAGCCCAACTGATGCAAAGAAACAAAGGTAGAAAGTACTATTTAATAACAATAAGGGTTTGACCAACAGCAGTAGCAGCACTGTCATTTTACATGGTACTTACAAGCTGCAGCTTTCTCCAATCCATGGGAGCTGCCATGTTGATTCAGGACACCTGACATGTTTCAGTCAATCGGAGTCCAGCACTTTAAATCATGTGACCAGACTATCCAATCCTGGTCAGGTACACCCTATTTAAACCTTCTGTACAGGCAGTCCTGTGCCAGAATAACTTGTTCACTCAAGGTGCCTGATTGATCCCTGAGCAGCGCTTCAGCATTCATTGTTAAGCATCTCAAGTCTGTTCCAGGCAAGTCTGTCAAGTCCAGACCCTGTCCTGGTTAAATGCAGTCCAGTCATATCTGTCAAGTCCAGTCCAGTCATGCTTGTCAAGTCCAGATCCAATCCTGGTCAAGTCAGGTCCAGTCCAGTCAAGCTTGTCTGGTTCAATTCCAGTCCTGGCCCAGTACAGGTCAAGTCTAGCCAAGACAATCCAGTCTTAGTACTGGTCCTGCCCAGGTCAAGTTAAGTCAGTCCAGTCCAAGTCCTGCTCCAGTCCAGGTCATGTCAAGCCAAGTCCAGTCTTAATATATATTCACCCATTGTGTTAGCTCTACTAGCTCATGAGCTCTGTTAAGCCTTCTAGTTTCCAATATACTGCTGATCCACTATCACGTTCTCAGGAACCCAGAACGGATACCCAAACTTGTCAGTCCTTGATAAGCACCATTAATTAATTTATTTATTTTTGGACAGACCTCAAATTCAGCAACAGACAGACACCATCTGGATGATCCAGCCACAAATGCCAACATGGACTACTGTTATCCTCTATAACAAACTCAAGGGCTCCACTTGAACTTGAAGTCACCAGTCCTGGTCAAGTCCAGTCCAGTCATGCTTGTCAAGTCCAGATCCAGTCCTGGTCAAGTTCAGTCCAGTCATGCTTGTCAAGTCCAGATCCATTCCTGGTGAAATCCAGTCCAGTCATGCTTGTCAAGTCCAGATCCAATCCTGGTCAAGTCCAGTCCGGTCAAGTTTGTCTAGTTCAATTCCAGTCCTGGCGCAGTCCAGGTTAAGTTAAGTCAGTTCAATTCCAGTCCTGGCCCAGTCCAGGTCAAGTCAAGCCAAGACAATCCAGTCTTAGTAGTGGTCCTGTCCAGGTCAAGTCAAGTCAGTACAGTCCAAGTCCTGCTCTAGTCCAGGTCATGTCAAGCCAAGTCCAGTCTTAATATATATTCACCCATTGCGTTATCTCTACTAGCTCATGAGCTCTGTTAAACCTCCTAGTTTCAAATACACTGCTGAACTACTATCATGTCCCCGGGAACCCAGAACGGATACGCAAACTTGTCAATCCGTGATAAGCACCATTAATTTATTTATTTATTTTTGGACACTCCTCAAAAAATTCAGCAACAATACAGACACCATCTGGATGATCCAGCCACAATGCCAACATGGACTACTGTTATCCTCTATAACAAACTCAAGGGCTCCACTTGAACTTGAAGTCGTAACAGATCAAAAGCAATAAGTTCCTGTCTCTATGTCCTAGAGAGCCCCTGTGCCAGGGATAGCTTTGCTAAATACATATACATACAACTGCTGTGTACAATTTGGCATTATGAAAGGCATAGAGCTAAGGCTCCTTCGAAAGCTTGTATGCTCTCTACACAAAACTAAGTGATGGCAGTTTTAGATATAAGGTAGTGCAGGAGGTAAAAAAGAGGGGTGACGTTAACCGCATGTTGACAGACCCTGGGCCGTAGGCTGTGCTGCTTAAACCTTTGCCATGCATAATTCACACAATCTCAGGTAAAAGCTGGTCATAGTGGTAAAATCACTAATAAAAGATAAAAGATGTTTACCTGGAAGTCTCCGCAGCTAACAAAGTGACCGTACATGCTATGACACTGTCACTTAAACATAGCACCTCATCAGAGACAGTTCTACCAGAGACCATTAGGTCAAGGTTAACACTGGCTCTGGACAATTAAAATACCGTTAGAAAGGCAATTCAATTTAAATCAATCTTTTAGAACGACATATAACTCTAAGACAGCATATTAACTAATCTGACACCCAAATTTAGCTGCATTGATTTAAGTATCCATGTTGTTCCTTTTACAGACCCTCTGTAAAATCTTATATGTATGCCTGTGTCAGATAATCATTTTAGTCATGTACCATCCATGCTCCTCTGCCAACCCGCACTGACAGGGCCACTGCTAGGGTGCTCGGCGCTCCCTGCAAACTTTAAATTTGCACCCACCTGTTTAACAATTTCACATAATGGTTAATAGAGTATAGTATCCATGTAAGCATCATAAAACATAATCTTGTAACCACAATAAAAGAAAGCAAATCATAGCCATTACTATAAAATACAAACAGCCTCCTAATCTTCATTATACAATTCCCACTTTATCCTAATCACTGTTACACAATACAGACTATGGACCGGATTTAGAGAACCATTTTAACGGCGAGTTGCATGCGTTTCAACTGCGTATGCATTGTAACTTTTTTTTACATAGTAAGAGCTCTTTGGAAAACAGAAAACATTTGTAACCACAGTACAAAAGAATCACAGTCTTGTATGCGTGTCTCCAGCACCCCAGTATCCACATCATGTGTATCCAACCCCCCAGTATCTCAATAATTTGTCTCCAGCCCCCCAGTATCCCCATTGAATAATTATTCCCCAGACATGCCCCTCCTCTTCTCCTCCTCCCGAAGGATGTGTGTGCATGTCCCCGGCATGTTAGGGGGGAAGATGCGCCGGTGCTATGGTTGCGGTTGTTGTCTTACCTGGAGGCTGTGTGGGCACAGCAGGCCTGTGTGCGGGGATTGTAAGAGGGCAGAGGCTGGGACACTGCTCCTCTGTCAGCAGTGTACACGGAGAGGGAGGCGGGGCCCATACCTGGTGGAAAAGGAGGCCAGGCTCTGTACCCTGGGGGCGGGCTTCCAGTGCACGGACTGCTGTGGCCTCATCACTTTCCACAGGTCTAAATAGCCATCCAGATCTTGTATAACCATCCACCCAGTATCACGATCATATGGCTCCAGCCCCCCCAGTATCCCCATCATATGGCTCCAGGACCCCCCAGTATCCCCATCATGTGGCTCCACCCCCATCATGTTTACTTACCTTGTGTCTTCTTCTGTAGCACTCTCCTCTTCTCTCTTTATGCTTACTGCCAGCCCTCATACAGGAAGTTCCTGTATGAGCCTCTGCGGCTGTTACATAGAGCAGCTGAAAGGAACAACTGCAAGTGATGAAAAGAGGGAAAGCTCTTCAGCCATTGTAGAGCTGGTTACAAGAAGAGTAAATTCAGGAATTAGAGACATAGGAATAAACACCAGGAGGGAGATAAATGTAATGGGGTAACACTTATCACATTTTCCCAATCAATCGAAAAATACCTATAAGAAATGTAAAATGTTTGTTGTATATGTACAATTAAATGAGTATTTTGTAAATGTAACAATTATAATATAACCATAGAGCCAGGGCCAGATTAACAATGGGACTGATGGGACTACAGCCCCAGGCCTACATCTGAAAATAGGCCCATCAAGAAATCCAAATAATATAATAACTGGTCATCCAGCTGACTGCGTGGCTTCCAATTGCTGCACTCTTCCTGTGTTTTCCCAATGCTGCTCGGTCACTGCTCTCCTTCTGAGCAGATTTATGGTGTCATTAATATGCAAAATGGCCAATTGTGCAGCCACTGCAGATGCTCTGCTGCAGCAGCTCCTCCGCCATTGTAGAGCATGGTTCTATGAAAAAAGCTCACAGGAAAAAAGTCCACAGGAAAATTGCTCACGGAAAAAACCCCACTGTCATAAATGCCCACAAGAAAATTGCTCACACAAAAAATTGCTCACACAGAAAAATGCCCACATAGAAAAAAGCTCACACAGAAAAAAGCTCACACGGAAAAATGCCCACATGGAAAAAAGGCCACACGGAACTATGCCCACACGGAAAAAAGCCCACACAGAAAAATGCCCATATATAGTGATTCTGTTATTCTACGTATCTGTATGAAGTTTTGGGTTTTAATTAGGATTACCACCTTTTCAACAATAAATTCCCGTACACAGAGGCCCCCCCCACCTTGGAAAAAACCTTGGAAATTACACATTTATTTTTCTGTTTGATTTTTTTTTTAATTTGCTTCAACATATAAACAGTCCCACATATACTCTACCCACACATTACTTCCCCACATTCTATAACCCCGCATTACCCCCAACCCACATCCTATAACCATGCATTACCCCCACCCCACATACTATAACCACGCATTACCCCCACATACTATAACTTCGCATTACCCTCATCCCACATACTATAACCACACATTCCCCCCACCCCACATACTATAAACACATATTACTCCCACCCCACATACTATAACCATGCATTACCCCCACCCCACATACTATAACCATGCATTATCCCCATCCCTCACATTGTTACCAGGGCCAGTGCTAGGGTGTTCGGTGCCTCCCTGCAAACTTTCAATTTGCGCCTACCTGTTTAACAATTTAAACAGAAAATAGGAGCGCTAGACACTAAATTAAAATAATAATATATTTATATTTATTACATCTACAAAAACACTTTTCTAATTATAAAAAACAACCAATGTTGTAATTGCCTCGAAGGAGATATCAACAGTCCCACATAGTGGAAAAAGACTCAGTCCGATCCTGATATTGCAACTTAGTATCAATATTTCCCAAAACTGCAACTTTGTTGCGCACCAGACGGCATATACCCAAGACTGGAATCTGATGATTATGTAGTGATCACAGCTACAGGGTTAACCAACTTAGTAGCATCCGTACAAAAAACAGTCAGTTATTTGAAATAATGTCCACCCAGCACAGTGCAAATACTTTGTTTACCATGCGGTGAACTAGATTAACTATTTCACCAACCGACGTTGCCGTTATCAAATATGGCACCAGTCTGACCTGAGTGATGTCCTGGTCCTCCTCTTACCCTAGCTGGGAGACGATAGTGAAGACAGTCTCTAACGAGGGACCCGTTCACTGGGCTAGCGGCGTCCCGCCTGCCCTGTGGAAGTGTGGCCGCTCGTTTGGTCCCGAGTTCCGGAAGTGGTGCTCAGTGCCGGTTTAAACGTTGATAGCGTATTGCTGAACTTAAAGCTGGGTTGTTTGCTTTTGTGTGGAGCAGTTCATCCGATGGTGAATTGGGTCTCCTTAGTGCTATTCAGTTTTGTAGGTTTGCGGTGAGCATATCATGAAAGGAAAAGATTTTGAAAGTTCTCCAAATCAAGGCAAAAACTCTTACGCGTTTCTCCGTCTATAAGACAGTTTCATCAGAGAGCATAGAGAACACCCTTTTCAGGCGGGACGCCGCTAGCCCAGTGAACGGGTCCCTCGTTAGAGACTGTCTTCACTATCGTCTCCCAGCTAGGGTAAGAGGAGGACCAGGACATCACTCAGGTCAGACTGGTGCCATATTTGATAACGGCAACGTCGGTTGGTGAAATAGTTAATCTAGTTCACCGCATGGTAAACAAAGTATTTGCACTGTGCTGGGTGGACATTATTTCAAATAACTGACTGTTTTTTGTACGGATGCTACTAAGTTGGTTAACCCTGTAGCTGTGATCACTACATAATCATCAGATTCCAGTCTTGGGTATATGCCGTCTGGTGCGCAACAAAGTTGCAGTTTTGGGAAATATTGATACTAAGTTGCAATATCAGGATTGGACTGAGTCTTTTTCCACTATGTGGGATTGTTGATATCTCCTTCGAGGCAATTACAACATTGGTTGTTTTTTATAATTAGAAAAGTGTTTTTGTAGATGTAATAAATATAAATATATTATTATTTTAATTTAGTGTCTAGCGCTCCTATTTTCTGTTTAAATTGTTAAACAGGTAGGCGCAAATTGAAAGTTTGCAGGGAGGCACCGAACACCCTAGCACTGGCCCTGGTAACAACCAATCAATGCAGGGATGGATTAAGGGCCATATGGATTGGCCATGACCAGCACGCATTAATGTGACCAGTATGGCACAGGGAGCAAATACTTACATTACTTATTTCCCTAAGGGCTCACAAGGCACATATATGCTCTACAATGGCTGATGGGAGTAGCTGCTGCAGCAGAGCATCTGCGGTGGCTCCACAATTGGCCATTTTACATATTAATTACACCATAAATCTGCTCAGTAGGAGAGCAACGACCGAGCAGCATTGGGAAAACACAGGAAGAGTGCAGCAATTGGAAGCCACACAGTCAGCTTAATGACCAGTTATCATATTATTTGGATTTCTTGATGGGCCTATTTTCAGATGTAGGCCTGGAGCTGTAGTCCCATCAGTCCCATTATTAATCTGGCTCTGGCTCTATGGTTATATTATAATTGTTACATTTACAAAATACTCATTTAATCTGGCTTGGCGATGCACCGCATCCCCTCGCGGAGCGGGTCGCACCGGCCCTGGTTGCTACGGGCAACAAATAAAAAGATAAATAGATGACATGCCCGTGATGATGATGGCTTCATTCTGAGTGGCATTGGGGTATTTGTGTAGTCCTGGAAAAGAACTGAATACTAGGCTGAATAAACATGGCAGAAGATTTCCTGGTCAACACAAGACTTAGGGGACAATTGACTTTTTAAACTGTTTTCATGTAAAAAAAAAAAAAATCTATAATCATTTTAAAACTGCCATAAATGTTCTTAAATCTATTACAACCCCCAATGTGCAGCCTTTTATTAAACCATGCCTTCTGAGTTAAACTTAATACAGATGTCAGTTATATCCACTTTACATTCCGTCCCTCTGTGCATTGTAGATTATAATGTTCTGTCAAATACCCAGACATTGAAGTGACTTTAAATAGAAATAGCAAAGCTCCCTGTGCCGCACTATTTCTATCCCAGTTATTTTTAACCTTTAATAAGTAATTTCTAAAGTTTTAACACAAAAATTTTAATTACATTATTGTTCTATCATCATCTGACTTGTGCCATTTCATTCTGTGAAGCATAGCTCCGTGCAATCTCCTTTATGGCTGTTACATCTCAAGTGGAACAAAAGTGACCCTAAGCCTCGAAGTCCAGACATTCCGCCTCTATAGTGCGGCATACCAGCTATGCATTCAAATGCGAACCTACAGTTAAGGGAGCCCTATGGCACTCGTAAGTCACATAAGAACCTGAAAACCGGGGGCGTGCCGAGGGATTTTTATTGCTATTAGTTACGTATATTTAGGAACCTATCGCGTTCTTAAGTGTGAATCAGGTCCAGTGATATTGGGCCATATTCAGAGATCCGTTTCTAATGAAAGTCCCGAGCGTATTTTTAGGATTGGATCGATTTTGCATCAACTGCGCATGCGTAGTAATAGTGATACGCCGTCTACGTTGAAGTTAAGGTCGGAAATGGCTAAGGGACGGACTTGTGAATCGGGCAGAGACTAATGATCAGCCTCACCTTGTCCTACTTGATTATTGTGGTCATATTAGGAAAGACTCTAGAATATTATGTGCATGTTTTATATTGATTTCTTTTTATGATATTTGTGTAATTAAATGCTTTTTCTTTAACAGGAGCTTTCTTATTACTTTTTTTTTACATATAGGTTGAATAGCGCTCATCACTTTATTTGCCTTGTTCACTTTTGTTGTGCTGGAGAGCAGACCCCAGCAAGTGATTCATAGCGCATTACTCAACTCTATTTATAATTAGTTAATTAAACATTTATTTAATGCTCCCTTATTACCACCTCAACAAATATTTATTTTCTGCTATAAATAGCCAGCCGCGTGTGTCCCACATTGCAAATTATAGTTTTGGTATCCTGTGTCTTGCCAACTCCTTAGTCTGTGCTTTGCTTTGCCTGTCCTTTCTTCTGGTTCCTGGCCTCCATTGTCTGTCCTTCCCTGTTGGTTGTGTCCTCCAGTGTGTGTGTAGTAGCTCACTGCTATGGGTTACCTGTCTCTCTGTTTGCTCTCTTGCAAGGTGAACCGAGGGTTAATAACCTGAGGGAAA
>WWET01001210.1:6972-26066 GCA_011038615.1 Limnodynastes dumerilii
CTCCAATGGGTCTGGAGGCGACGAGCCACCCTGGCATGGGGATGGTTTTGATGCAGCGGGCCTAGACTTTCCCATGGTGGGTGGTTCAGATGGAGTAGCAGTGACTTTTGTTGACTTTCGATAGCAGTATTTTTGCATAGCCCTCCGGGGGTTTATAAATCTCCACTCTTGATAAAATGCGAACAACGGACAATATATTTATGGCATTACCAAAGACAGTTACGCATGATTAAAAGCAAGACAATTCACCCCACATTGGGCGTAGAATTCCTACATTATAATTGCAAAACTAGGATATAAGTAGAATTCTGTTATATGACACTATGCCAAGAGTTTGGCAATGCAGATATATAACAAGTTTGTAGTTATGAAGCAGATGCCTAGCAGGTGGGGTCTTCTGCCCCTTACTGTTAAACAGCCGGAATCTAAACACCCTTTTGGGCAAGGGAGACTCTGTCCAGGCGGGCCTAAGACTACTGAGATAACAAAGGACCACTAGGGCAGAATAACCCCCCCAATCTGCAGCGCTCTGATGAGTGTGAGGTGCTATATGAGGTCTCCTCCAGGTAACCGCTACACCCCTCAAGTTGCACTTCAATGCACAGTGTCAGAAGTTAGGTATAGTTCCTGGGATCTCCACACCTGTACAGCCTATCACCAGGGACTATAGTTCTTTGGGTGCAGTGGGTATTCTTTTGATGTGGTAGTGCCCGTCCAAGTCAGGTGTCAACCACAGAAATCCCACCTGGTCCTAAGGTAGAGGGCAGGGGTAGGAGCTCAAAGATCGAGCACTTTAGGAGATGTGGCACCCAGGCTCAATAGTGGGTGCTAGGTCTGTTCGAAAAGCAATGGTCAGGGGCAGGTGGGCCAGGCACGCTCTGGGTATGGTTTGATGTGAAAAAAAATGGCCACGAACACAGTACACTCAAATCCACAGCGGCTAAAGGGGCCAAGTAAGGGTAAGAGATGGTGTTCCGAGTGTCAGCTCCCGCCAGGCCCTGATCGATCCTCCAGTGTCCAGCCCTCTTAACGTCCCCCTGCTCCCCGGTCACCCCAAACTCAGTTCCAATGCAGTAAATTGCCCCAGTTATAGCTACAGGCCCGGGGGCCAATACAAGGTGGTGTCCCAGGAGTACCTTGATGAGTCAGCCCCGCAGCAGAGACTGCCTGACTCTCTGCGCTGACTAACAGGTGGCTGCAGGCAAACTTCTCCGCAAGGTCCTGTATGCAGGATGACAGCACGTGGCCCACCTCAGGAGAACTGCTTCCCGCGATCTGTCCCCTTCAGCCTCAGCCTTGTGGTATCAGCAGGCGGTTCCCTGTCACACTGTCCAGTCGAACTCTAATCCAGTCTGGCCCCTCGGTGCTCACACAGTCCGGCTCGTCTCGCGGTCCAAGATGGCGGCTTGCACTCCCAGATGGCGGTCGGCTCCTCGCGGTATCCTTCCTGGGCTCCCTCTCTTCACTTCGCTCCGGGCCAGCCGCAAGCACCGCCGATGTCCTCCAGGGGGGTCCCCGCGGCACCAAGTATGAAGCGGGGGCAGGGATGAACTAACGCAGTCACTCGCCGCTCCCCGAGGCCTGCCTTCCCGCGTTACCGGCCTAGTCCTAGGCCCGACTCCGGGGTCAATAGTATCCCACTTCCCAGTGGCCCCCAAGTCAGGTGAGAGACGGCTCCCCACTCTCCCGATGTCAATTAGGGGTTGCCGTACAATCCAAGTGCGGTCAACGTAGTGGGTGCCTGTGGCCTGGGAAAGCGGGACGGAGCTCTACTAAAATGCGGCCATTCTAGCTGCGCCGCCCACCGGAAGCTTCGCGAAAAACATTTTTATTATTTTTTAACACATTACACTCTACATCGCATAACAGTTAGTATAGGACACAGAACCAACGGAGGTAAGTGGACACATTAGGGGGTAATATTAGTTAGGACAAATGGGTTTTTTTACATGAACACATGGTAATGTTTATTGTGATTTTTCTGAACACTGTATTTTTTTTTACATACAGCTCACAGCGCAGCATGCTTAGAAACCTTAGCATGCTGACGCTGATACAGCAACATGGCTAAGCAATGCTTAGCCATGTCGTTCTATCAGCACAGCATGCCTAAGGCTTTCAAGCATGCTGTGGTCGTTTTTGACACACAGGAAAACATATGTCAACTAGATTGACATGTGTTTTCCTGCCTCACACAGAGAGTTGCCACTAACTCGCCTCTAGCCAAGGGCGAATTGGTAAACAGCGATTTAATGGTGATTTCCCTGTGAGTTTGTCAAATCGACCTTTATGAATGCTGTGAGTTGTATACCTAACATTGAAAAAAAAATCACAGTCGTGATTTTAGGGCTGGCGATTATGGTGATTTCAATCTTACAGCAAACTCACGTGAGTTTAGGCGATTTTTTCCTAAATCGCCCTTTGTAAATAGACCCCCATGTCAGCAACTATGTACTAAACAAAAATCTCTTATTCCTGGGCGGAAAAATATTAAATACCTCTTTAGATAATCCTGAAAAAGTGTATTTACCTCGACTGCATATTAAAATAGGACGGATGGAGAAGGATTTGGGAGTGCTAATGAACAACAGAGTTAGCAATAGTGCTCAATGTCAAGCAGCAGCTGCAAAGGCCAATTAAGTATTAGCATGCATAAAGAGGGGCATAGATGCTAGGGAAGATTGTAATTTTGCGACTATATAAATCATTGTAAGGCCTTATCTCGAATACAGAGTTGAGTTCTGGGCACCACTCCATATAAAAGACATTTTGAAACTAGAAAGGGTTCAGAGAAGGGCAACAAAATTGATAAAGGCTATGGAGTCATTGAACTATGAGGAACGGCTAGCCAGTTTAGACATATTTACTTTAGAAAAGAGACGTCTAAGAGGAGATATGATTACTATATACAAATAAATAAAGGGTCAATACAGAGAACTTTAATGGTAACTATTTACCCCAAGAACTGTAAACAGGACACGGGGTCATCCACTAAGGTTAGAGGAGAGGAAGTTTCACAACCAGCAAAGGAAAGGGTTCTTTACAGTAAGGGCAGTCAGGATATAGAATTCACTGCCGGGAAGGTTGTGATGGCAGATTCACTTTATATGTTTAAGAAAGGGTTAGATACATTTTTTGCAGAAAAGGGCATTTAGGGTTACCAGGACTGTTAATCTAAATGAAGGGCAGGAGTGGAGCCTGGGAGAAATAGGACGACCATCTTGGGTCAGCAGGGATTTTTTTTCAGATTTCAACAGATTAGAGGTTGCTTTATCTGGATCAATTTTAATTATAAAGATAGGTATCACAGAAGATCCATAATAGGTTGAACTTGATGGACTGGTGTCTTTTTTTAAACCTCCTTACTATGCTACTATGATGAAACAATTTGTAAAAGCAATTGATAAAAACTCTTCTTAAAAAAACAGAAAGAATAGGACTGCAAATTAGATCAGTAATGGATGCTGAAAAATTTTAGCAACTGGTTTTACACACTGTTAAGCTAAACAAGGACGAGTATCTAGGTACTATGGGCCTGATCCAGACCTATGCTCGTGTGCGTTTTTACGGCGGTCGTAAGCGTAAAAACAGCTATTTGTACTTACTGCGCATGTGTGGGGCAGATGTTATGCTCAGAAATTCTGAGCGTATGGGCCTTGAGCATACCAGCTTCGTAACAACGCTCGAGGGGGTGTGACTGCCATACAAAACCCGTAAATACACACCGGGGTCGGGGTGAGGCATTTAAATTGTACAGTATGGGCGTGCTAAGCATCGTAACTACGCAGTGAGCTTATGAACGGCCGCGGTTACGATCAGAAAAGTTAAGGTAGGGTTTGCTGGGCGTAAGACGGCTAATCTAAGTACGACCAAGGGGAGTGCCTATGAGAGTGCATCGTAGATACACTGGCGTCAATCACTGCCATTTGACTGTATTTACCTTGTGCTCTTGCCTTGGATCTTGTCATGTACCTTGCTCTCTTCGTCCATTCCCTCTGCATTCCATTGCCCTCTCTGTCTCTGTAGTCTGTCCCGTCTTCTGTGTGAAGAACACAGCATGTCGTAGCTTTCTGCACATGCTTGCGGCTTCGTCCCCGGTGCCTCTTTCTCCCCTCTGCTGTGTACTATGGGCCTGATCCAGAGCTACGATGGTACACTGAGCGTACCATCGCTTCACACCCCCGACGCTCCCCTTGCCCCAGCGTATTAACACTCGCTTACGCCGGGTGAAGGCTACCCTAACTTCAGGCGGCATAAGCAAGTGTTAATACGCTGGGACGGCGGCGATGCTACTCTAACGCCGCCCTCCCGGCCTCATTACCCTCCCTCCCCCCACATACATGCACTAACTGCAGCATAGTAACGGAGGGGAACGCCCCTTCCAGCATTACTGCACTGCTGCTGCGGACACCCAATCCACAATCGGGCTTTTCCGTAGTTACGCCGGGCAACTTCTGCCGGCGCATGCGCAGATCGGCTTTTAATCCAATCTTACGCTGCTGACTGGCATCTTAACGCCAGCCAGGGTAGGTCTGGATACGGCCCTATGTGTGTGTGTGTTATCTCACACTATCTGTACATGCCGGGTGAGTGATTCCATCTACTCCTCTTATTTGTGTGGCGCATTGTGTTTTTCATCTCACAACAGGCTGGGGATCGCCTGTCGGACTCGTAATGTTTGTATTAGTGCACTCGTGTTTACCATCTCTCAGTGTTGGCCCCACGAGTTTGAGTCTGTCCATCAGACACTGCTTGTCCATATAGCAGCACGCTGTTATCCACCTGTCAGTGTGTTCTGTGCTTTGTACCCTCCTGGCACCTGTTGTCCAGTTGGTTAGGTTTCTCTCTAAAGGCCTTGTGTTTATTACCTCAACAACGTCTGTGGTTATTTACCTGTTACACTGTGCTACCTTCTAGTTCCTTATCTGCTACCCTTATCTGTCTCAGTGTGCAGTGTGTAAAGTTTTTTTTGTTGTTTTTTTTTATCTTGGGAGGATTTATTTATCTCTATTACACAGCCTTACTATATGTTCCTACTAATATTGATTTGGACTTTTTTACTCTTCAGGCAGCTCTAAAGCTACTAATGTAATATCTATACTTTATATTGAGTGTCTTTTTATTAAAACTATACAATATTACACTTTTTCATCTTGGATGCAGGGCACTATGTGGATGTGCTGTGCTATATTGCTGTGACATTCTTGGATTTGTCAGCTCTTAAAGCTGACTGAATATACTGTACTCTTTCTCACAGTCTCGCACATATCGTTTCTGACTGCTCCCCTTAAGATAATTAATATTATTATTTGTTCTCTCATATTCCCCTTAGTTTTATTTTAAGTTATTTTCTTTTCTTCATTATTTATTTATTTCTCATTTATTTTTATTTTTTTATCTCCTCTCTTGTTTCCTGACTGAATGAGAGATACTTGGTATCTCTAGTATAATCGAGACATACATATACACATATATACCTATTATATCACCTGTTGCTTGATATTTTCTCATTGGCTAACTATTACTTTATTTTGTTGACAATCCTACAATTGCTGTACCACATTGAAAAAGCCTCCCGGCGAAACACGCGTGAATAAAGAGGACGCCGAGGTGCACATCGTCCTCTCCACTACATTTATTTTTCTACCGTCTTGATAATTATGGGCCGGATCCTGAACTATGTCCGTCTTCCATAGTTGGACGTAATTCAATGAACAACAGCTACTGCGCATCTGCGTATTGTTTCGATACGTAGATTGCGTATATGCAGTCTTTTAGACCACATATACGCAATCTATGTATCGAAACGATACGCAGATTACGTACAATAGCTACTACGCATGCGCAGTAGCTATTGTTCATTGAATTACGTCCGTCTATGGAAGACGGACGTAGTTCTGGATCTACCCCAATATCATTATTTGCTCTTTTTTGCCCTTTAGTCTGGGATATAGGCACTATGGAGCTTAGGAAGGGACAGATATACCATTTCTTTTAGGGATGAAGTTCCATGTGAGGCGGCAGTCACTGTGACAGGTTTTGTTTTCCCTTACACTACATAAGATTAGGGAGGGAATACTAATTATTATAATTGTATTGTGGCCTTATTGCTTTATTGCCCATTTATTGTTACTGTGCGGTTCATCCCCAGTTTCTGCTCCATTGGTTGCACCATATATTTGACTCATTATGGTATAAATGCTTTCTACTTAAAATTTTGTGTATATATTATTTATCTGTTTGCATACATTATATTGTCATTGAGTGCTATTGTGCTGGATTATATACATATTATTGCTGATAACCACACTATAGGTTATGCTAAAATATTTATTTTGTATTTTAATATTTGTTTGTTGGAATATTCTACCCTGTTATTATTCCGTTTTATTTGTAAGATGTATTAAAAAGTTTTAATTTTATTTTGGTTTATTCGATTACTTTTTATCGTTTCTAGATTACCATATATATAACTAGGAGTGTACACCTATAAAGGGGTTCAACTTGTATTTGGACCACTCTTGGACCATTTTTTGTTTTAACACTTGTTAACCTCGAACCCTCTGCAGGTAGCATCTCCCACCGAGGCGTGGTGATATTTCTAAGGGTTCTCCTTATTACTGTACATCATTGACTGTGTGATTCCTCTCTTTTTTCCATGTCAGGCTGGGACGTCCCTGCTGACCAAGATTGGTAAGTGGCGATGGACCAATGGAAGAGTGCGACGGCGACAAGAGGACGATGCGGCAAGAAGGAAGCAGCAGGACGCCATTGAAGGCCAGAAGTGGCCAAAAGACAGGATCCTGACCAGAAGAGGGACCACAGGCATAGCTGGAGAAGAATACCTGCAGCCAGGAGACCCGGAAGCCCCACAGCTTCAAGGAGAAGTCCCACAGGCAGAATACTTCGGCGGGCCTGCCTCCCTGGGTCTTGCAAAAGAGCTCCCCAGCCCCTGGGGCAACATCAGGAGGAAGCTTCCCCCGACCCCATGCAGGGGCTACAGTCCTTATTACTATTGTGCCCTAAATCCCCTTCCCCCACAGGGGGACATAACCCCTCTTGCCCCAATTGAGTGTCCATATTTTCACTTACCCCCCCACTGACAACAAGCGTTGTGGGCCCTGAGTGACTTTCCCATTATTCTTTCCAGTGATAGTTCCCACTTGGCAACAAGCACTTAGTCAGGAAATCTCACCAACACCCCACCCCTTGACAGTGAGTGGTTTGGGCCCTGAGTGACCCCCCTCCTGGCAGTGATAGTTCCCCCCCTCCTTGGCAACGAGCACTGTGTGTGGCACTGGGCCAGAAAACTCATCCCTTACCCCTTGGCAACAAGCACTGACATCCTTACCCTTCCCCTTTCCTTGGTGAGTAACTTAACCCTCCCTCCTAGGAACAACCATATAGGGTGTTGACAGGCAATAATGGGAGTTCCCATCAGTTAGGAGATTGTCTTAGACTAGGCTTACCACCCGTTCGGGATTGCTCTGGACAGTCCAATAATTGAGACCGGAGTCTGTAAATTTTATTTAACTATATAAATAGTATTATTCCCGGACAGTGTATTAAATCACATACACAGTGCCCGAACCGCTCCATCCAGGTACTGTGTATGTGTTGCTATGGCAACATAGCTCCCTGAGCAGCGTGACACTGACGTGGTAACGTCAGCATCGTTCTGAAAGCAGAGGCGCCACAGAAAAATTGTAAAATTGCTAATTAGTATTGTTACTTTTATTTGTATTTTTCCTATTTGGGAAAAATTGGAAAAGCTCAAACAGGGTTAAATTGCCACTAAGGGGCTGATTCAGAGATGCACTTACACCTTTTTTAGGTGGAAGTGTACAGCTTGGCTAAACCATTTTTCAAAGTAAGGGGTGTTAATTAATTTAACATTTTTTGCATGCAGGGAAAATACATTAGTTTTACACATAGAACTAAAATACTTCATAGCTTTGTTTAAATAGAGTTGAGCTAAGAAACTTCCCCTCCTAATTTTAATTCTGATTTTACAATTTAAATCTTCCTCCCCTTGCAATTCAACATGGTATTGCTCAGGTCTACACTTGCACCTAAAAAAAGGTGGAAGTGCAACTCTGAATCAGCCCGTAAGTCATTATACCTAATAGGTTTACCACATGAGTATAATTTGTTTGTAGCTCTCTTTATTAGTAGTGTAGTGCTTGGGAAGAATATAAAAGAGCAGTATTTTGTTGTGAGAAGGGTAACTTGTGCCAGCTAGTCAGCTGGTGACTATGAAGTAGATCTATGTCTAGCCAGAGTTAGGGTTGCCTGGTGTCATTCTGACCAATGCTTGCCTTATACTTGGGAAATGTGAACAATAAAAGCTTTATTTTCCCAGCAAGAAGCCATTGTGTGTCTTTTCTGATGGCTCCCGGCATCACAGTGGTGTCAGAAGTAGGATTGCAAAGGTCAGTCAGATTCTGCTGTGCACTTATTCAACATATGGTGGTGAGTGAAATATACTAAATGCCACTATTAAGTTACAAACTATGATAAAGCTGTCAGTAGCACTGGAGGAAGATTACTGTGTTGCAGAGAAAGCAAACATTAATATCTGTGAAAAAGTAGAGAAAAGCAATACACTTGTGTACACTGTTGAGTATCTGTATTTTGCAATGAAAGTAAAGATTTAAATGGCATTGTATTGCAGAGAAAGCAAACTGGAATGTCTGTTTGCAGCGATACAGAGAGAAAGCAATATACCTGTTAAATACTTGCTTGTTTAGGAAATAGCATGAAAGTTTTAAAAATGCTGTATAATTTGCTTTCTACCTGTGTGGATACCAAGGGAAGCAAGATTACACTTCCTATCCCAAACTTCTATGGAAATAGATTGTTGAGGAGATGAGACAGGCAAGTTCCCATTGCACCCACACTGCAGAAATTAACTTCTAATGATGTGGAAATATATCTGGTAACATTTGAATGTTCGGCAGTTACAGCATGGTTGCCTACTTTTGGCAGCTTCCCTCTGGGAGATCCAGAGAGAAGCTAGTGACGCATGCGGGGCGGGGCTTAATGACGCGGCGTATGCAAATCGCGTAATTAGGCTCCGCCCCCTGGCTCATACGGCCCCGTTTTTATTTGAAATAGGGGTCGGGACGGGGCTTGATGCCGCAAATTGCGTCATCAAGTCCCTTCCTGTGCCTAGCAACACTAGTATACTTTCAGTGAAACCACGGGCCTCAAGTCATTTGCGGGAGATATGCTGGCTCTCCCGGGATACCGGGAGTACTGCCCGAATTTCGGGAGTCTCCCGGACATTCCGGGAGAGTCGGCAACCCTGAGTTACAGTCAACTTGACCACTGAAAATTTGAGCAGAACAACTAGTTCTATATTTCTTGAGGAATTTTGAGTGTACACATATAGACCTAGGTGAAGACCAGCTGGTAACTATCAGCAGCTGAAGGCTTCACTATCATGACTGGAGACTGCCAAAAGATTTACCAATTCGTGCTCAACCTTCTGGAATTCTATAACCCTAAAAAACTGGTTGCAGCCAGAAATCAACACTGGGGCCATTCCAGATCTGCATGCAATCTGAATGCAAAATACATGACGTATCTATGAGACGCATGTACTCCGTATTCGCATTCAGCCGCATCTCCTAACTACTTCCAGTTCTAGATAAGGTGGCAATTGCATGTAATTACGAGTAAAGCTGCGCTGGCAATACATCAATCATATGGATAGCATGTAACAATGTGAAAAAACATAAAGATGTTAAAAAGAGTATTTGCACCTCTGGATTGATCGTATGCGTTAAGAAGTGTAAATCTTAGAAAACAGAAATATGTCGCAAACAAAATTATTCGCTTGCATGTGACATTTATTAGGGGCTGTAAAAAGTGATTAAGTGATGGTTAACTATTTTTTGTTTAGTTTTCACAAAAGAAAGAGAAGGGAATGGGCCAATTTTAAATAGGAAGGCTATTAATACAAAGAAGGCAATTACTATTACTTTCACCGAGGAGCAGGTATTAAAAGAACTTTCAAAACTAAAAGTGCACAAATCAATGGGACCAGATGGGATACATCCTAGGATACGAAATGAGCTTAGAGAGATGTTGGGTTGCAAAACTATTAACTGTATTATTCAACCAGTCACTAATAACTGAGGTGATTCCAGAGGATTGGAAAATAGCAAATGTCGTCCCTCTGCATAAAAGTGGAAGTAGGGAAAAAGTAGCCAACTACCGACCAATGAGTCTAACATCAGTAATAGGGAAATTGGGCTGGATCCAGACCTTGTTAAGTACATGAACTTAGTTACTCAAGGGCTAAACCATGTTGATTGCAGGGGAGTCATATTTCATCTGTTGCAAACAGTATTAGAGGTACGAGGTGATGTTTCCAAGTGCATGAACTTAGTTACTCAAGGGCTAAACCATGTTGATTTCAGGGGGAGCCAAGTTAATTGTATTCTTTGCATGCAGGGATAAAATATTAAAAATTAGAATATCATTAGAATATCATTCAAAAGTTCATTTATTTCAGTAATTCAACTTAAAAGGTGAAACTAATATATTATATAGACTCATTACATGCAACAATCATAAAAATGTATACAAATAAAGGCTTGAAATATCTCACTTTGCATGTAATGAGTCTATATAATATAATAGTTTGACCTTTTAAGTTGAATTACTGAAATTAATGAACTTTTGAATGATATTCTAATGATATTCTAATTTTTAATATTTTATCCCTGCATGCAAAGAATACAATTAACTTGGCTCCCCCTGAAATCAACATGGTTTAGCCCTTGAGTAACTAAGTTCATGCACTTAACAAGGTCTGGATCCAGCCCATTGATGGTAACTTACAAGATCCAAAGCAGCAAGGATTTACTGGGGGAGATTACGTCAAACAAATCTTATCTTATTGAATTTTTTCAAGGGGGAGCCGTGGACATAATTTTTCTAAATTTTTGTAATGTTTGTGACACTGTGCCATATCGCAGACTGTTAAATAAGCTGGAAACTTTGGAACTGGACTTAAAGATAATTGCATGGATACAATATTGGCTACAGGACACACAACAGAGGGTTGTAGTAAATGGAATCCCTTCTGGGGATGGTAAGATAACCAGTGGAGTTCCCAAGGGTTCTGTACTTGGACCAGTGCTATTTAATATCTTTATTGGTGTTATTGCTTAACTGTGGTATTGAGGGGAAAACATGCCGTTTTGCAGATGACCCAAAGATATATAACAGTAGTAGACACGCCAGAAGGGGTATACAACATGAGGGATGATCTAGGTACACCAGAGGAATTGTCAAGAGTGTGGAAAATACAGTTTAATGCCAAAAAATGCAAAACTATGCACCTGGGACGCAAAAACCTAAAATCTCAATAAAGCATTAATTGGTACAACCTAGCCCAGAATAATAATACACTTAAGAATGCTTTAGGTTCTTAATTTTACGCACCGAAGTAGCATGCCAACCAGGGCGTTGCGCCCACCTGTTCAACAATTTCACATTACGGTTAATAGAGTATAGTATTCATGTAAGCATCAAATTGCAACCACAATAAAAGAAAGCAAATCATAGTCATTACTATACAATACAAGTATCCCCATCATGTCTCCAGCACCCCCAGTATCCCCATCATATGGTTCCAGCCCCCCAATATCCCCATCATGTGTATCCAGCCCCATCATGTTTACTTACCTTGTGTCTTTCTCCATGGCGCTTGTGTATCCAGCCCCATCATGTTTACTTACCTTGTGTCTTTCTCCATGGCGCTCTCCTCTTCTCTCTTCTCCTTCCTGCCCTCATACAGGAAGTTCCTGTAGGAGCCTCTGCGGCTGTTACATAGAGCAGCTGAAAATTATTTTCCAATCAGCTGCTCTATGTAATGGACGCAGCAGCTCACACAGGAACCTCCTGTATGAGCTGCCAGCCACTAGAGCAGGGAGCGGGTGGATGACCGCTGACGCCTCTCCAGCCTGGCGCCAACGCATTCCCCCATGGAGTGCATCATGCTGGCCCTGGTGCCGAATCTGCTGAAAAGCCCTCCGTTTTCTGCTTTTAAATGCCATAGGGCGACCTTATCTTTAGGTTTCAAGTTGTGTGCGTATGTCGGCTATTTAGGAACGCTGTTGCGTAACCGCACCCAGAATTCCCCATTTAATTTACTCCCTCCACCCACTCTTCTTATCTTTGTTCTTAATTTGTCCCGGCACACCCCTTCATTCTTTAGTCACTACAAACCTAGATGAACTCGGTTCATAATGGTGATTCAGAGCCGTTCTGTTCTTAAACCAACGCACATTAAGGCCCAGATCCAGACTTGACAGCTAATTTAGGCATGCTGCATACGTAAATCTGGCTGTGAGAACGCACTGTGCATGCACGCGGCAGATGTTACGCATTGTGACTCTGATTGTATGTAACTTGTATGTAACTCCGGAAAAAAGGGCGTGATATCCCTATGCAAGCCCAATATATGCATTGTAGGAGGAGGTAGGCATTTAAATTGTACAGTATGGGCTGGGTTTAGCAGTTACAAACGACAAGGTGATACATACGAACAGAGAAACGCAAGGAAAAGTTAAGGTAGGGTTTTTAAAACGTAAAACAGCTAAATTAAGTGCGTGTGAGGGGAGTGCATTATACTTAGTAGTGCGCAACTCAGGCACGCTTGTGTACGTAAAACGACCTTAAGTCTGGACTTGGCCCTAAGTTACTATGTATGTCCAATTTGGCCTTTTTAAAATTTACGCACCTAAAACGCTGAATATTCTTGATTGTGAATTAGGTTCACTGGGTTTAGTTTTGGAGGAGATGGACCATATTCACAGATCTGGGTGTGGGTGAGTGAGTCTGGGTGCAGACAGATCCGCACTTAACTCACCCATATTGCCCCTATCCTGCCCCCTGTTTTTAGGTACCTTATGGCACATACGAGTACCATAGGGCTACCTTAACTATCCGTGCAATGTCCACAAGGACAATGCCTCTCCCTGCCTCCCCCCTGCCCTTCCTGGCTAATCTAAATTCCCCCTCGTACAGAACTGGCATGTAGATTGCATAAAGGACCTACTACGTATGGGTAGTAGGTCCTTTACTAAGGATCCGCACCTAAGAAGCGTCTGCTTCTTAGGTGTGAATATGGGCCAATATCTCCAGAAATACATTAGAGACTGTGCAAAGAAGAGCAACTAAAATAGTACATGGCCTGCACAACATACAAAGAAAGTGATTAGTGGAATAACGAGGTGGTTGAGGATAACACAGTAGAACCATTTAAACATACTTGGGATAAATATAAGGATATTCTAAATTACTACATGGAGGGTAAAAAAGGGTATAGGTCAGTATAGTTTACAGAAACAACTGGGCAGACTGGATGGGCCATGTGGCTCTTATCTGCCGTCATTTTCTATGTTTCTATGATGTCAAAGATTACAATGTGACTGCTTACTTTGCATCACTGAATAAGGAAATAGTCCAAAGGTGAAACCATACTAGATGTGTGTTTATGCTAAGACGTGTAGCATCTGCAGTTATGCTGTTGTAATACCTTGTGAATGACTAGACAATACTTGACACTAAAGACAGCAGAACAGTGGTGTGTTATAACTTTCCTACAGAAAATGGCTGATGTAACAATCCTTTCCTGTCTTATATTTTAATTATTCCCTTCTAAACCACATACTATATTTGTTAGATGGTTGAAATCTTACTGATGTATTGTGTTATGTAAAATAAGTGAACTGGAACAAGCTAAATAAATTTAACCTCATGTAATGTTTTTGCAAAATGCATTGATTACCAATCAATGTCACATTTGTAAAATATGTGACTTTAACCTTTAACATTAACAGTGTGTACCCTGCCTAACTCTTCACTCAATGGCAGGGGCCGTATGAATTAGTTGAGGCTGTGGGGCCTTTTAAATAGAATGACAGGCAGGAATCTAGGAGAATACCAGTCTAGACATATCATGTCAACGTGTTAAAACCAGAGCAAAATAGGGATAAACCACAAGTCACGTTAATAAAGGCAATAGTGCAGGAAATCAAAGTTCACATAGAGAAAATGATGTAACCAGAACAGCAACAACGCACTGAGGAAATGATTCAGCAGAACCTATAAGTGTTTTCTGAGATACCTGGACCTACCACCCTCATAGTAGATGATACAGTTACTCCTCCAAGGTTCTAGTAAGAGTAAGACCATACCACATTCCTTATGCTAGGCATGCAACTGTAAGACACAAGGCTAAAAAGATGTTAGACCAATGTTGTTGAGGAATTATTAGCAATTATAATATCCCATTGTGTTAGTCACCAAGTCGAACTGAAGCATTCGTTTCTGTAATGACTTTAGAAAGCTATAAGCTTCTCCTTTTTGAGAAGGAAGCATTGGCCATACAAAATAGCTAAGTACTTGGGGCAAATTTTAGGACAAAGGGAAGACAAATCCCAACTGGACAAAGTGGAGGCTGTTGGTGGCTGGCATAATCTGATATGGAAAGACCAGTTGAGAACCTTTCGGGATCCTGTTAAATAGTATCACCCTATGGTCGAAGAAGACATTTAGAAGTGGCAATATAAACATTTAAAAGTGGCATTATAAAAATTTTGAAATAATGGAAGTGAAAGGAGATTTATTGTTTTTCAATTAAATCAGTGATAGAAGTGACAGTATGGCATACCCCTGTATAGCCCCTCACTTCAAGCCCTGCTATCACCTGTTTTTTTGGCAAATTTTTCCACTAGAACTGCTTCTCTTACTGACTAAAAGTCTTATCCAGACAAATTGCTATGGTTAGCAGCAGCAGCAGAGTCTGTCTGGCAAAATCTAAGGCTTGCTTTTTGTTCAGAACCAGTATTCCAAGCATCAGGCTTCAGCAGAAGATTATGGCCCTGATTCCCACTTAGGTTACATTATATGCAGAAGTCAGCATACCGTGCAGGTGCAGTACAAGTATTTACATAACAAAGTGCAGCCAACTCATGCCCAGCCCCCATTCATAGGAGACACGCATTGAGGTGGTGGGCTAATGCATGCAAACATACATGAAGGGTTTGGCTAAGCCCTTACATACGATTCAGTATCCCATACTTAGGGCATGGGCCCAGCATGCAGATTCAATATCCACACATAAGAGAACAGGGGGAGCGCCCCCTGAATCAGAAAATCCGTACAATAGCTCCGCAGCAAAGCCTACAGTATGAAAAACTTTCTTATATATGGATCCAGCCCTATATCTCCAAATGAATGCATCTGGAGTAGATTTGCAAGCTGTTGTCTGTTACATGCCGTCAGTGTAATTGTGGCGACATGTAAGTAATTATCTTATTTGCTGTCCTGTCCCAGGACCTCTGTAGGAATCATTTCCTGTAGACCATTGCACCATGCATGGCCTGCACATGTCTGTTACCAGCAGACAGCGGATGTTACGAATTGTGGATGTGCCCTTCTTCCCTCCAGCCTGCTGGCTGCTGTGACTACAGACAGGGCTCCAGCCAATCATTTTCCCTGTTTTGGACTTCTGGCCAATCAATAGCCAGCAATACCCTTATAAGCTCCAGTAGTGCTATTTCTTACTGCTGGTTATAGCTTTTGTTCTATAGTCTGTGTCCAGCTCTGCTATTGCTCTGTGCCATGTGCATTTTTTTGTGATCTCTGAGTGCCCCTGCTCCAGTTAACCCTTGCCTCTCTCCTAGTGTTTTCCAGCCTTATTACCCAGTGTCTCCTCCTGACCCTGTCTAGTCCGTTCTTCTGGTTGTGACTGCGTGGCACCCCTGTGGTATATCCTCTGTGCATGTGTGTGCATGCACGCCCTAGTTCGTCCTATCTGTCTCTCTCTGTTGTATGTCAGAGCTAGTCCCTTCTAGCTCTCTTTTTTTGTTCCCGCTTTCAGTATTCCCCTGCCTTCTCTCTCCTGCTTCCTTCCACATTTGCTTCCATTTCTTCTTCCTGTGTCGCCTCCAGGGGCTATGACCTGCTAGGTGTCCTGCAGCCCAGCATCACCATCCCCACCATCAGGGGCTCTAGTAAAAACAGGCACTAGTTAGACTCCGTGCCCTGGTTGAGGCACCCGCTCTTCGTAACATTCTTTCACATAGGTTTGATAGGCTTGAGAAACCTATCCTTTATCTAGCCTGCAATCTTTTGCCAAAGGATAAGAAATACTCCACAGTAGAACAAGAGAGTTTAGCCATCAAATGGGCCACTGAGAATCTCAGGTACAACTGTACCTCCATAGTAAAGAAAGAGCACAGAGCCCTGGTTCCGCTGTTTAAAAGATCTGGAGAGGCCGTGGACCAGGTGGGGACTGAAGTCCCCATACTGGTCAGCTCGTTGCGGCTGGAAAGAGGTGGCCCTAAAACTACTAATAGTTGCGTGGCCCTGGGGTCACATGTCACCCTGCCCCCCAGCCCAGCCTGCTACCGATGCCTGGGTAACTTTGCTCAGTGGTTGTTTGCACTCCAGCCCTACCACATCACAGTAGACTATAGGCCTGAAAGTGTGCACAAAAATGCAGATTCTCTTTCCTGTCTAAATGCGCACTGTTTTCTCTGTGTCCTCGATTTTGGCAACGCTAAGGGGAGTAATATGTGACAGAAATATTTGCCATACCTCTCCTACCTAGGAAAAGGTAACTTCCACAGAGTCTGGAGACAAAAGCTGCAGGCACTAAGCCATTCCCACTGCACACACATCCACACAGGGCCAGATTAACAATGGGATCACAGTCCCAGGCCTCCATCTGAAAATAGGCCCCAACACTGCAGATCGCCAGGTTTCCCACTACATCCTCAATCCGGCACTGCACCCAGAGGTGAACCACATGGGTGAAATTTGTTTGTTATTTTCTTTATTAGTTGTGTTGTGCTTTGAAGGACTATAAAAGAGCTGTTCATTGTGGGATGTTTGCCAGCTGCTTGACAGTGATTTATATTTAGGCTCAGTTACAGGGTGTCATCCTGACCAAAGTTTGCAGTACACTTGGGAATCAATAAAAGTTTAAATTTACCATCAAGAGCCTGATGTGTGTCTCTCTTCTGTCGGCTGCAAGCATCACAATATATAAATACATATAATACACAAAAACTCAACCGAATACTTCGATTATACACAAATGTAGTGGGTTGTTTGAAATCCTGGCGCAACATATTGATATGCTTTGGGGAAAAAATTGAGAATACAATAATAATAGTAATCATGTTTTGCTATTTGGTACCGTACTAATGTAATGTATTTGGGTAAGAGTATTTATGTAATGGGTATTTTCAGAAGATTTAATGAAATGTAAGTGCTTTTAATGTATTAGCAGGTGAAGGCTATTACACAGAGTCCTTTATAGAAGAAAGTGTTGAGGGAGCGCCTGCAGTCTGTGTGTCTGGAAGGACAATGGTCTAGAGATGGAGCCTCATAGGCGTCATTAAATGGAAGGACAAAGGAAAAAAAAATATATATATATATAGCATTGGCAATTTATTCTACTAAATAAACACAACAATAATTGTAACAAAAGTGTTTAGATTTCCTTTAGATATGCATTCTTAAATGAAAAATGTTTGCAAAGCCTTGAATCCTTTTTTTGAGATTTCACTCAAGAGAATAGAACCCCTTTATAATACAGCAAACATTGCGATGAAAACAGGTCAACTACAGATATTAAAGGAATGATTCCCTGCTAGTCATAAAATAACCTTGATCTGAAGCAATAGGCGCATAAGCACATTGTTATAATGCTCACAATATACAAATTTGTTTTTGGTAACTGAACAATAAATGGTCTAATCAAGGGGTCAGGGAATTTTTTTTACTTTTTACCCCAAAATATATTTAGATATGCCAACGTTACCCCCTTGATTTCAAAGGAAAGAAATCATATATTATTAATTGTTTGAATTCAAAATCACAGGCAATGTGCTACTATTTTTACGGGTGAGTTAACTCACCCCTTAGTAAATCTGGCCCAAGGAGTGTTTTAGTGAACTGCAGTAGTTTAAGCTAACTGCAAGACCAAATATAACTAAGCAGGGTGAGTTTTGTTAATGCAAGTCTAAATCTTTGAATTAAAGTTTCTCATGTCTAGGAGTTCATGAAAAAAAGCCAATAGACTGGAACACCAGGGCAGAGTATTAAGTAAATAATGTTTCAACAATGATCCACTAATTAGAGAGGATTACACTCTGTGTGCTGTCCTGATCTCTCTCTGTTCTGCTAGCCAGGGGGTGGAGTAAGATATGACGTCAGCATGACGCTGTCAGTCATACGGAGCATGTGTGAACTCCATACGTGCCACTAGCAGAGTGACTCTTATACACAGTGCCTTCCATTCCACAACAAACACTACTCTTGTATGTACCTGCATGTCCTGTTCAACCTATCACTGCGATACCTTCATAACTGCTGGGAGTGTTAACCCTTTGTGCACCACTGCAGTTACAATTGTTTCTGTTCAACAATAAACCTTTACCTTGCTAAGTGCAAACTACCTGCACTAACATCCATTCCGCTGACAACTACAGAAATCCACAGAGGTTCTGCCAATCTCACTATCTACCTGTTCTAGACTTGTATGTACAAATACCAGTTTTCACACTTTCAAAAAGAGGATTGTTTTTAGTTGGCTGGAACTTAGTCCATTGGTACCTTGTGCAGAAAGCTGGTACATTATTACAGATATTGAGGCCCAGTTGTTGTCGTGAACCAGGATCACTTGAGAAATGAAAGATTCCCTTGAAAAGTCACAAAGATATATTTTAATATTTCAGTAGGAAATTTATCCTTCACACTTGAAGACTCATCTAGTTGGTGACTATGGCTAAAATCTCCCAAACTTCTGCAACCACTAAAATGAAGTTCAATGCATAACAAACCTTTTTCTTTCTCTAATGATAGTTGCAAAAAGTATATCATAGTATATCATAGGTTTCTGCTCTTACCGTGAAAGATCAGTTGTGTATATGCTATAAATAAAATACAAACTGTGCATTATTAACACCAAGTATTTGACAAGTGTAAAAAAAACTATAAATGACTTAAGACATGTTAATAAGACATATATAAGTCACAAGGCATATAAAAATCTAATTTGA